>JADBJO010000857.1:0-32500 GCA_016801955.1 Conus betulinus
ACTGATATGGATTGTACAGCAGTCAGTATGTAGAACTGATATGGATTGTACAGCAGTCAGTATGTAGAACTGATATGGATTGTACAGCAGTCAGTGTGTAGAACTGATATGGATTGTACAGCAGTCAGTATTGTCAGTATGTAGAGCTGATATGGATTGTACAGCAGTCAGTATTATCAGTATGTAGAACTGATATGGATTGTACAGCAGTCAGTATTATCAGTATGTAGAACTGATATGGATTGTACAGCAGTCAGTATTATCAGTATGTAGAACTGATATGGATTGTACAGCAGTCAGTATGTAGAACTGATATGGATTGTACAGCAGTCAGTATTGTCAGTGTGTAGAAACTGATATGGATTGTATAGCAGTCAGTATGTAGAACTGATATGGATTGTATAGCAGTCAGTATGTAGAACTGATATGGATTGTACAGCAGTCAGTATGTAGAACTGATATGGATTGTACAGCAGTCAGTATGTAGAACTGATATGGATTGTACAGCAGTCAGTATATAGAACTGATATGGATTGTACAGCAGTCAGTATGCAGAACTGACATGGATTGTGTACAGCAGTCAGTATTATCAGTATGTAGAACTGACATGGATTGCACAGCAGTCAGTATTATCAGTATGTAGAACTGATATGGATTGTACAGCAGTCAGTATGTAGAACTGATATGGATTGTACAGCAGTCAGTATGTAGAACTGACATGGATTGTACAGCAGTCAGTATTGTCAGTGTGTAGAACTGATATGGATTGTACAGCAGTCAGTATGTAGAACTGACATGGATTGTACAGCAGTCAGTATTATCAGTATGTAGAACTGATATGGATTGTACAGCAGTCAGTATGTAGAACTGACATGGATTTACAGCAGTCAGTATTGTCAGTGTGTAGAACTGACATGGATTGTACAGCAGTCAGTATTATCAGTATGTAGAACTGATATGGATTGTACAGCAGTCAGTATGTAGAACTGATATGGATTGTACAGCAGTCAGTATTGTCAGTATGTAGAACTGACATGGATTGTACAGCAGTCAGTATGTAGAACTGATATGGATTGTACAGCAGTCAGTATGTAGAACTGATATGGATTGTATAGCAGTCAGTATTATCAGTATGTAGAACTGATATGGATTGTACAGCAGTCAGTATTATCAGTATGTAGAACTGATATGGATTGTACAGCAGTCAGTATTGTCAGTGTGTAGAACTGACATGGATTGTACAGCAGTCAGTATTATCAGTATGTAGAACTGATATGGATTGTACAGCAGTCAGTATTATCAGTATGTAGAACTGATATGGATTGTACAGCAGTCAGTTTTGTCAGTGTGTAGAACTGACATGGATTGTACAGCAGTCAGTATTATCAGTATGTAGAACTGATATGGATTGTACAGCAGTCAGTATTATCAGTATGTAGAACTGATATGGATTGTACAGCAGTCAGTATTATCAGTATGTAGAACTGACATGGATTGTACAGCAGTCAGTATTATCAGTATGTAGAACTGATATGGATTGTACAGCAGTCAGTATTCAGTAGTATGTAGAACTGATATGGATTGTACAGCAGTCAGTATGTAGAACTGATATGGATTGTACAGCAGTCAGTATGTAGAACTGATATGGATTGTATAGCAGTCAGTATTATCAGTATGTAGAACTGATATGGATTGTACAGCAGTCAGTATTATCAGTATGTAGAACTGATATGGATTGTACAGCAGTCAGTATGTAGAACTGATATGGATTGTACAGCAGTCAGTATTATCAGTATGTAGAACTGATATGGATTGTACAGCAGTCAGTATTATCAGTATGTAGAACTGACATGGATTGTACAGCAGTCAGTATTATCAGTATGTAGAACTGATATGGATTGTACAGCAGTCAGTATTATCAGTATGTAGAACTGATATGGATTGTACAGCAGTCAGTATGTAGAACTGATATGGATTGTACAGCAGTCAGTATGTAGAACTGATATGGATTGTATAGCAGTCAGTATATATCAGTATGTAGAACTGATATGGATTGTACAGCAGTCAGTATGTAGAACTGATATGGATTGTACAGCAGTCAGTATTATCAGTATGTAGAACTGATATGGATTGTACAACAGTCAGTATGTAGAACTGATATGGATTGTACAGCAGTCAGTATTATCAGTATGTAGAACTGACATGGATTGTACAGCAGTCAGTATTATCAGTATGTAGAACTGACATGGATTGTACAGCAGCAGTATGTAGAACTGATATGGATTGTACAGCAGTCAGTATTATCAGTATGTAGAACTGATATGGATTGTACAGCAGTCAGTATTATCAGTATGTAGAACTGACATGGATTGTACAGCAGGGTTCGTACGCCCCTTGAAGACCCTTGAAAACCCTTTAAATTTCAACTGGGTCAAAAAAGGCCCTTGAAAACCCTTGAAAACTGCAGATATCCATACCATCCCTTGAAATCCCCTTAAAAATCGTTTTCGGACCAAAACTGACCGTAACATTTGAAGACGAATCGGAGAACAAACGCGAACGAGACTTCGGACATCGATTTTCGGCTCTCGAATCGTGTTGCGTGTCGTCTGCTTTTCAAGCAAAGGGAAGCAATTCAATAGTCGGTTATCGTTTGCGCATGCGCAGTTCGACTTCAGACAAAGGGCGCCATGCTCTATCATCTTTCGGCGAAGTCCGATACTGTTGCGTCTGTCATCATGCCAAAGGGAAATTACGCATTTGATCCGTTGTGGCTACAGAAGGAAGAATATCGAAGCTGGATCACTGAATGCAGAGACAACAAACTTGCGTTTTTCTGTAAAGTGTGCAAAAAGACCGTTGATGTTCGGACAATGGGCGAATCGGTGGTATACCACGGAAAGAGGAAAAAATACGTGGAATTGGATAAAGCGAATAGGCCGTCGGTAGTCTTATGGACTTCGTTCGGCAATCATCAAATTCATCAAATCGGGTCAGACCCTTTCCTCAGTAAGAATCGTCAGCCAGTCCATAATAACAGCAAGTGGGACAGATGTGTTGAAATCTGAAGTGTTGTGGACGATTCATGCCATCAACAATCATAACAGTTTCCGATCTGCTGAAGACAACGCGAAACTGTTTCCAGCAATGTTTCCATATTCCTCGATTGCGACAAACTATCGGTGTGGGAAACCAAAAGTAGATATCTTGCAACTTTTGGCATTGCTCCTTTTTACTGTCAGAACTGAAAGAGAGTGAGATCACAGACTGAATCTTCAAATCAATCGTCACGTCGTCTCCAAAGACTTTAGTTTAAGTGACTCATTTAAGTGCACGTTTGTTAAAAAAAAAGAAGAAAGAGAAAACCCTACTTTCTTGTTCAAAAAGACAACATTCATACCACACCCCTCCCCCTAACTACCTACCAGCTAGCCACACACACACACACACACACACACACACACAACAAAACAAAAAAAAAAAAAATCATTTATCTATTCACTTAATTGTTTTGTTATTACAGTTACTTACAGTTTTTTTATTCATCTAGTTATTATAATTACTACCGCTATCATTATTATCATTACTATCCCTTCTATCTATCTATCTATCTATCTATCTATATATATATATATATATATATATAATATAAAAATCCCCCCCCCTACCCCCCTTACTTAGCATTATTATCAATCCACCTTAACCACAACCATCACAAATATATCACACCACCCCACTAAACCAGCTACACACCCCATCATTTCACTCCCCCCCTCCCCCACGCACGCACCCCCCCCCCCCCCCCTTTTTTTTTTTTTTTTTCCTCTCCCATAATCCCTCTGTCGTTTCCGTCTGGCGGCCATTCTTCCTACCACATGGACAGATAAGTCTTCGTTTCTTTGTACTGTCCTAAATGTTAAATGTTTTTTTTTTTTTTTTCCCCCCCCCTGAAGAGAGATCCAAGAGGTCGAATTGCATTGTGTCTTGTCCTGTGCCTTGTTTGTCAATGTCCTTGGCGGTAACTAACCCCCCTCTCTTTCTAAATTTTGCTTCATTCTCCGCCATCAGTCACTCATTTTAAAACAAGAACAACAAAAAAAAAAAAAAACCCCAGTTAAGTGTGGAGCTACAGGAAGGCTACCCACATTCACCTTTTAAAAAGGGGTTACCCTGCTCCCTATCCTGCCCAGAACAAGCACTAGGCTAGTCCAGGCCCGCCAACCATTCACACACACTTCCACATGACAGCACATACAGTGGCTGTATTTGCTGAGCTCCCTCCTGAAATGTGCTAGAGAGGAGGCGGCTCAGCTGCAATGAATATGTCATGCTTTTTGATGAATCATTGAAGCAAGGACTTGAAACAGAAGCAGCTGGACATTCATGTCAGATACTGGTCCGGAAAGCAGATTGAAAGTTTTTCTTTTTCTGATTTCTCAATTTCTGTATAAAGACTTCATTTTTTTATTTTTTTTGTATATATATGATATTGAGCGTGGAAAAGACTACAGAAGTGTAATCACCTTATCATCATGGCTGGATTACATGTGTAAGGTTATTATTCACTCTTTTTTTTTCAATTGTACGGCTAAATTTGCCCCTTAAAAATTAAAATATCCCCTTTAGAAACCCTTGAAAAACCCTTGACAGTATGTAGAACTGATATGGATTGTACAGCAGTCAGTATTGTCAGTATGTAGAACTGATATGGATTGTACAGCAGTCAGTATTATCAGTATGTAGAACTGATATGGATTGTACAGCAGTCAGTATTATCAGTATGTAGAACTGATATGGATTGTACAGCAGTCAGTATTATCAGTATGTAGAACTGATATGGATTGTACAGCAGTCAGTATTATCAGTATGTAGAACTGATATGGATTGTACAGCAGTCAGTATTATCAGTATGTAGAACTGATATGGATTGTACAGCTGTCAGTATTATCAGTATGTAGAACTGATATGGATTGTACAGCAGTCAGTATTATCAGTATGTAGAACTGACATGGATTGTACAGCAGTCAGTATTATCAGTATGTAGAACTGATATGGATTGTACAGCAGTCAGTGTGTAGAACTGATATGGATTGTATAGCAGTCAGTATTATCAGTATGTAGAACTGATATGGATTGTACAGCAGTCAGTATGTAGAACTGATATGGATTGTACAGCAGTCAGTATGTAGAACTGATATGGATTGTACAGCAGTCAGTATGTAGAACTGATATGGATTGTACAGCAGTCAGTGTGTAGAACTGATATGGATTGTACAGCAGTCAGTATTATCAGTATGTAGAACTGATATGGATTGTACAGCAGTCAGTATGTAGAACTGATATGGATTGTACAGCAGTCAGTATTATCAGTATGTAGAACTGATATGGATTGTACAGCAGTCAGTATTATCAGTATGTAGAACTGATATGGATTGTACAGCAGTCAGTATGTAGAACTGACATGGATTGTACAGCAGTCAGTGTGTAGAACTGATATGGATTGTACAGCAGTCAGTATGTAGAACTGACATGGATTGTACAGCAGTCAGTATTATCAGTATGTAGAACTGATATGGATTGTACAGCAGTCAGTATTATCAGTATGTAGAACTGATATGGATTGTACAGCAGTCAGTATTATCAGTATGTAGAACTGATATGGATTGTACAGCAGTCAGTATTATCAGTATGTAGAACTGATATGGATTGTACAGCAGTCAGTATTATCAGTATGTAGAACTGATATGGATTGTACAGCAGTCAGTATTATCAGTATGTAGAACTGATATGGATTGTACAGCAGTCAGTGTGTAGAACTGATATGGATTGTACAGCAGTCAGTATTGTCAGTGTGTAGAACTGATATGGATTGTACAGCAGTCAGTATTATCAGTATGTAGAACTGACATGGATTGTACAGCAGTCAGTATTATCAGTATGTAGAACTGACATGGATTGTACAGCAGTCAGTATTATCAGTATGTAGAACTGATATGGATTGTACAGCAGTCAGTATGTAGAACTGACATGGATTGTACAGCAGTCAGTGTGTAGAACTGATATGGATTGTACAGTCAGTATGTAGAACTGACATGGATTGTACAGCAGTCAGTATTGTCAGTATGTAGAACTGACATGGATTGTACAGCAGTCAGTATTATCAGTATGTAGAACTGACATGGATTGTACAGCAGTCAGTATTATCAGTATGTAGAACTGATATGGATTGTACAGCAGTCAGTATTATCAGTATGTAGAACTGATATGGATTGTACAGCAGTCAGTATTATCAGTATGTAGAACTGATATGGATTGTACAGCAGTCAGTATTATCAGTATGTAGAACTGATATGGATTGTACAGCAGTCAGTATTATCAGTATGTAGAACTGATATGGATTGTACAGCAGTCAGTATGTAGAACTGACATGGATTGTACAGCAGTCAGTGTGTAGAACTGATATGGATTGTACAGCAGTCAGTATGTAGAACTGACATGGATTGTACAGCAGTCAGTATTATCAGTATGTAGAACTGATATGGATTGTACAGCAGTCAGTATTATCAGTATGTAGAACTGATATGGATTGTACAGCAGTCAGTATTATCAGTATGTAGAACTGATATGGATTGTACAGCAGTCAGTATTATCAGTATGTAGAACTGATATGGATTGTACAGCAGTCAGTATTATCAGTATGTAGAACTGATATGGATTGTACAGCAGTCAGTATTATCAGTATGTAGAACTGATATGGATTGTTGTACAGCAGTCAGTATTATCAGTATGTAGAACTGATATGGATTGTACAGCAGTCAGTGTGTAGAACTGATATGGATTGTACAGCAGCCAGTATTGTCAGTGTGTAGAACTGATATGGATTGTACAGCAGTCAGTATTATCAGTATGTAGAACTGACATGGATTGTACAGCAGTCAGTATTATCAGTATGTAGAACTGACATGGATTGTACAGCAGTCAGTATTATCAGTATGTAGAACTGATATGGATTGTACAGCAGTCAGTATGTAGAACTGACATGGATTGTACAGCAGTCAGTGTGTAGAACTGATATGGATTGTACAGCAGTCAGTCAGTATGTAGAACTGACATGGATTGTACAGCAGTCAGTATTGTCAGTATGTAGAACTGACATGGATTGTACAGCAGTCAGTATTATCAGTATGTAGAACTGACATGGATTGTACAGCAGTCAGTATTATCAGTATATGAACTGATATGGATTGTACAGCAGTCAGTATTATCAGTATGTAGAACTGATATGGATTGTACAGCAGTCAGTATTATCAGTATGTAGAACTGATATGGATTGTACAGCAGTCAGTATTATCAGTACGAACTGATATGGATTGTACAGCAGTCAGTATTATCAGTATGTGGAACTGATATGGATTGTACAGCAGTCAGTATGTAGAACTGACATGGATTGTACAGCAGTCAGTGTGTAGAACTGATATGGATTGTACAGCAGTCAGTATGTAGAACTGACATGGATTGTACAGCAGTCAGTATTATCAGTATGTAGAACTGATATGGATTGTACAGCAGTCAGTATTATCAGTATGTAGAACTGATATGGATTGTACAGCAGTCAGTATGTAGAACTGATATGGATTGTACAGCAGTCAGTATGTAGAACTGATATGGATTGTACAGCAGTCAGTATTATCAGTATGTAGAACTGATATGGATTGTACAGCAGTCAGTATTATCAGTATGTAGAACTGATATGGATTGTACAGCAGTCAGTATTATCAGTATGTAGAACTGACATGGATTGTACAGCAGCAGTCAGTATTGTCAGTATGTAGAACTGACATGGATTGTACAGCAGTCAGTATTGTCAGTATGTAGAACTGACATGGATTGTACAGCAGTCAGTATTGTCAGTATGTAGAACTGACATGGATTGTACAGCAGTCAGTATTGTCAGTATGTTGAACTGATATGGATTGTACAGCAGTCAGTATGTAGAACTGATATGGATTGTACAGCAGTCAGTATTATCAGTATGTAGAACTGACATGGATTGTACAGCAGTCAGTATTGTCAGTATGTAGAACTGATATGGATAGTACAGCAGTCAGTATGTAGAACTGATATGGATTGTACAGCAGTCAGTATTATCAGTATGTAGAACTGACATGGATTGTACAGCAGTCAGTATTGTCAGTATGTAGACTGACATGGATTGTACAGCAGTCAGTATTATCAGTATGTAGAACTGATATGGATTGTACAGCAGTCAGTATTATCAGTATGTAGAACTGATATGGATTGTACAGCAGTCAGTATTATCAGTATGTAGAACTGATATGGATTGTACAGCAGTCAGTATTATCAGTATGTAGAACTGATATGGATTGTACAGCAGTCAGTGTGTAGAACTGATATGGATTGTACAGCAGTCAGTATTGTCAGTGTGTAGAACTGATATGGATTGTACAGCTGTCAGTATTATCAGTATGTAACTGACATGGATTGTACAGCAGTCAGTATTATCAGTATGTAGAACTGACATGGATTGTACAGCAGTCAGTATTATCAGTATGTAGAACTGATATGGATTGTACAGCAGTCAGTATTATCAGTATGTAGAACTGATATGGATTGTACAGCAGTCAGTATTATCAGTATGTAGAACTGATATGGATTGTACAGCAGTCAGTATATTATCAGTATATAGAACTGATATGGATTGTACAGCAGTCAGTGTGTAGAACTGACATGGATTGTACAGCAGTCAGTATTGTCAGTGTGTAGAACTGATATGGATTGTACAGCAGTCAGTATTATCAGTATGTAGAACTGATATGGATTGTACAGCAGTCAGTATTATCAGTATGTAGACCTGACATGGATTGTACAGCAGTCAGTATTGTCAGTATGTAGAACTGATATGGATTGTACAGCAGTCAGTATGTAGAACTGATATGGATTGTACAGCAGTCAGTATGTAGAACTGACATGGATTGTACAGCAGTCAGTATTATCAGTATGTAGACCTGACATGGATTGTACAGCAGTCAGTATTATCAGTATGTAGAACTGATATGGATTGTACAGCAGTCAGTATGTAGAACTGATATGGATTGTACAGCAGTCAGTATGTAGAACTGATATGGATTGTACAGCAGTCAGTATTGTCAGTATGTAGAACTGATATGGATTGTACAGCAGTCAGTATTATCAGTATGTAGAGCTGACATGGATTGTACAGCAGTCAGTATGTAGAACTGATATGGATTGTACAGCAGTCAGTATTATCAGTATGTAGAACTGACATGGATTGTACAGCAGTCAGTATGTAGAACTGATATGGATTGTACAGCAGTCAGTATTATCAGTATGTAGAACTGATATGGATTGTACAGCAGTCAGTATTATCAGTATGTAGAACTGATATGGATTGTACAGCAGTCAGTATTGTCAGAATGTAGAACTGACATGGATTGTGTACAGCAGTCAGTATGTAGAACTGATATGGATTGTACAGCAGTCAGTATTGTCAGAATGTAGAACTGATACGGATCAAACACGCAGTATGTCATGATCATCTTCCAGTACACACAGACTGTCAACTTCCGTAGTAGAACTGTGCTGAATCGTGGTTTATTAATTGTTTTGATATTCATTAATGTAATTTTTTTTTCAGATGTGATTTTGCCTTTTGCTGGCTAAGCACTACTGTTTGCTGTGGTACTGACTGCAAACTACGTTTGATAATTAGATGACGATTCCATAAGACAATTTTAAAGTTATATGGGGACAATAAACAAAGAAGATCCGATGGACAGGACTAATAAAAGCAGCATCTTGCTTTCCAGTGCTTGGTCTGTGTGGAGAATACCACAATGAGAGTGAAGATGAAGCAGGTTTTTCAAACTGTCTTCAACATTAATTTACAATTAGTTTGAAAGTGAGTTGCCTGCAGGTGGAAACTGAATATTTTAACAGGAATTTAAGTAACTCCACTGGTTAACATGGACAAACAAATTACAAGACAAAACACGATGCATTTTCGGGCATCTTAGGTCTTCTTCAGACAAGATAAACAACATTCAGGACATTGAAATGAAGAAAGAGCAATCACCTATCTCTTCCAGTTCGGTGTGAGATGGACCTTGTGTTGTTTATGTTAATCTGACAGCATCATTGTTTCAGGCTGAACTCTGCGCTGTGTGTGGACCACCTGCCCAGGCTGCTGGCTGTGGGCATGCAATGTCTGCTGTCTCACCACAAAGTGATGCATGTTTCAGGCTGAACGCAGCGCTGTGCGTGGACCATGTCTCACCACAAAGTGATGCGTGTTTCAGGCTGAACTCAGCGCTGTGCGTGGACCATGTCTCACCACAAAGTGATGCATGTTTCAGGCTGAACGCAGCGCTGTGTGTGGACCACCTGCCCAGGTTGCTGGCTGTGGGCATGAAATGTCTGCTGTCTCACCACAAAGACGTCAGGACTTCAGCCCTTCGACTCATGAACGTCAGTGACTTGGTGTCGTTAACAGAGTGGTGGATGGGGGTTGGAAGGGTGGAATAGAGAGAAGATTGCAGGTGGAGGGGTGGACTGGACATTGTGTGACGGGGAAGCTGGGCGAGGAGAGTGTGTAGAGATTGGAGTAGGAGGAACAGGAATGTAGGAGGGGGGGGGGGGGGCAAGGCACAGTATGCAAAGTTTGGAAATGTGTAACGAGAAACAAATGAAGTGTGGAAACTGAATTTTGGAAATGTGATGAGAAACATGTATGAAGTGTGTAAAGTGTATGTGCATTATGCATTTGGAGAATCAGGTGGTTGAGGTAGTTACCTCTGTGTATGAAATATTTGTAAAAAATTAGCTAGGGGAAATGGCTGATGGAAGGGAACATCAGACAAGAGACTAGGAGTGATGAGGAAAGGGGACAGGTGGAAGGCTTGATACCAGTAGAAAAAAATGCATGTGAAAACTGGTAGAGAGGGGAGAAAAGTTGTGTTTTTGTGCAGTTGTTTTATTTACAGCAACCATGCGGTTGCCTCTTGGCAGTTGTTTTTCTGTCTTTTCTTTGTGACTTTGTTGCAATGGGGAGTTCTATATTGATGTCTGGAGAGAAATTACTCCCTCACTCAGTTTCTGTTAGAGGGACTGACTCCACATGTTGACTCCTCTGACCAAACATGGCTGCCTCTGTGCATCCACTTTCTGTTTTCCTCTCTGACAATGAAACTGTGTGTGTGTGTGTGTGTGTATGTGTGTGTGTGTGCATGTGTGTGTGTGTGTGCATGTGTGTGTGTGTGTGTGTGTGTGTGTGTGTGTGTGTGCAGTTGTTGCTGAGAGAGTGTGCCTAGGGAGTCAGGGAGAGGGCGTGGTGGAGCAGCTGAGGCGGAGGCCGGGGGAGGGCGGGGAGACATCGGTGCAGCGTGTGGTGCATGTGATGGAAGGGGGCCTCAGCTTCCAGTTCAGCACCAGCTGGGACCTGGTCATGCAGCTGCTGGCCACCGCCATGGAGGTAAGAGGTCATCACCCCCTTCACCTTTAACCTCCTGAACCCCCCCCCCACCTGCGCCTTTCTGCTCACTCCTGTCCTCCTGCAGTACCTCTGTCAGACTTGTTTCCCCCCCCCCCCCGCCCCGGTACAATTTCGCTGTTTTATGTACACATGTTTGGCGAAAATATGATCAAAACAATGAGATTACAAAACACATTGAAAAATATTCTGGAGACAAAGATCTTAACCCTCTTGACATCGAGCGCCCGCTAGCGCCCGGCCGGAAATCACACAGCCAAAACGCTGAGCGCCCGCCAGCGCCCGGTAAAACACGTGGCAACAATGGGCACCGCCATGTTTCTTGTAGAAAAGGAAGTCTCACGAGAACGTGACTTCCTTCTTCCTGTAGCCATTTACTTCCGTTTGCAAAAAACCGCGAGTCGATACGTGCCGTGGTTCTCGAGTTTCGAATTTTTAAAGTTTTGAGGTCGAAATGCCGTTTTTTCACCGTGGCTAACCTTGAGTTCTGCCATTCTATAATGAGATTTAGTGATGGAGATACTGCGTTTTGTAGGATTTACGGCATAAGACTTGGTGAAAGTGCTGGGTAATGAAGCTTAGAGTGACCTAGATTTCGACTGGGATGAAGTTCCAGGTATGATGAACAACAATTCGGAAGAAGTTCTGAAGAAGATTTTTGTTTATTTTTCCCGAGTAAATGGCTCATGTGACATTCTTCAAACTTACGATATAGCAACATATATATTCGTAGGATTTTTAGAATTATTTTCATTTCGTTTTCCTTTCCTCTCTTTTAAATTAATTTTTTAATTGGGTAACCATGTTCAAATTACGGAGTTACTTACCTTGCCGACGGTTTTCGGTGTAACTAAGCTCAGATAAGTGCATACTGAAGAGGGTTAAGTGATAATTGAACTTGTGGACAATAACTGCGGCAGAGGCTTTGACCAAAGAGTGGCAACTCTTGCTAACTTCTGCATGCAAAATCACCTTTTGCAGTGTCCGTTTCTTCGACAACATGCCATGTATTGTCAAAAAACAGTCAAGAGAGCATGAGTGTGTGCCAGAGTATGCTGATGAATGGGGTTTGGAAGTCATTTGTATCAGAAAGAACCTGTTTTACTGTTTTTTACTGTTTTACTGTGGGGTGGTGACTACTGGCAGAAGCGTCTGCTCTGTTATGGCAGGTGAAAACAAAATGAAGGAACACCCCCCACCCCCCTCCCCCCCCCTCCTCCCTCCTGTTTTTACAGAAATTTGGAATTTTGTACACATGATTTTTGTAGAAAACAGTCTCATTTTAATTGAAAAATACACCAAAAGCAGTTTTAGGGTACACAGGTCTGCTGTCTTCTTTTGCATCCACATGAACATTTGTCCTTTCCATCTCCTTTCTGCAGCACATCTTGAATCGGTTCTCACCTTCTGCAGCACATCTTGAATGGTTCTCACCTTCTGCAGCACATCTTGAATTGGTTCTCACCTTCTGCAGCACATCTTGAATTGGTTCTCACCTTCCCTGCTACTGCTGCTACTAATTTTGGCATCATATACTTTACCATGTCAGACCATAGCATTCAACGGCAGTTCCTCAGCTCTGCCAGGCTGAGTTTTTTGTGGCTAATGCAGTAATAAGATAATCACGTGACGCCCACCCTACTTCCGCAGGGGAGAAGCTGATGTAAACTTCCTGTTCCTCATTCAACTTCGGCCTCCTGCCTAACAAGGACAGTTTTCTTGCTCTGTCTCACCTATACTTCTGTTTTTGTAGAGATTGCTTGTGTGCTTGCCATCTTTACTGGTTCTGTTGTGGTTTACGCTAAAACTATGGGTACTGTTGCCACTTGAGGCTTACGGCTGGCATTTTATCAAACTTTATTCACACTCTACGGCGTGACGACTCGTAAGTGCCGTTTGTTCTCCAGTCGGCCTTTACCCGCCGGTATAGGAATGCGTCCTCGTTGTAGTAATGCGTCACTCCTCACTTTTAATTCTCTTCCCCTTGCTTTTGGCCAGTGTGTTTATTCACACACTCCATCCCTGTAAATTCACTCGACAATCGAACTTTGCCAGTCGCTCGAGCCTCCATCTTTATTCTGCCATGCTGGCCGACCCTGCTTGGTCGTCCTCCCTATCACGGCACGCCCATGACGTATGGGCCTCAACCCATTGAAAGTGCAGTGTTACAGGAGCAGTTCAGTCTGCCTTGGGCACAATGAACGCCCCCCTCTCCTAGCCTCCCCACCCCCCCTCCCCCAGCGAACCACCTCCTGCCAGGTGGAGGCTCTTCGCCTGGAAGTTGAGGAACTTCTCCAAAAAGGAGCCATCACGGAGATCTCCCATCCCAACACTGGATTTTACTCCTACCTCTTCGTGGTCCCCCAAACCCTTGGAGGCTGGAGACCCATCCTCGACCTCTCCCCCCTCAACAAGTTCCTCGGACCCACCAAATTCAAGATGGGAGACCCTGAACCAGATCAGGGATTCCATCCACCATCAGGACTGGGCCACCTCAATAGATCTGAAGGACGTTTACTTTCAGATCCTTATTCATCCTTCCCACAGACGATACCTTTGGTTCGTCTGTCGGGGGCAGGTGTTCCAGTTCAAGGCGCTCCCCTTCGGCCTCTCCCTGGCACCCTTCATTTTCATGAAGGTAGTCGAGGAGATGGCCTCCCTCGCCAGACAGGAGGACATTTGCCTCCTGGTTTACCTCAACGACTGGCTTTTCCTGGCTCCCTCCTGGGCCCAGTGCCAAGCCCACACATCCAAACTTCTGCGCCTATGTTCCTCACTAGGGTTTGTCACCAACCCCAACAAGTGCAAACTCAACCCCAGTCAGCGGTCCTCCTTTCTGGGCATGAGTTTCAACACGACCTCCATGCAGGTCTCCCCCACCCCCGAGAGGTCCACTCGCTTACTGGACCTCATCGTGAATCTACGTGAATCTCAGTCCCCAAGGCGCATTCCCCTTTTGGACCTCTTTATTGTCCTGGACGCTCACAGAAAACCCCCATTTGAACCTATCGCCACCCTTCCCTTTGACCTTCTTTGCCTGAAAACCACATTTCTCCTCGCCCTGGCCTTGGCCAGAAGGCGAAGCGAGATTCATGCCCTCAGTAGTGACCCCAGAGACATCGCCTTCCACAGAGACGGCTCTGTCTCTCTAAAGTTTCTTCCCAAATTCTTAGCTAAGAATCAGGAACCAGGCACTGTCTCGCCCTCCCTCATCCTCCGCTCACTGGCGGATATCCTAGGAGGAAGGGAAAGCGGGGAGACATGGACCTGTGCCCTTCTAAGTGTCTGAGACACTACTGGGAATGCTCACACCCCAGGCGCTCCTCCCAGAGACATCTCCTTATTTCTATCAACCCCAATAATAAGAAAGACATCTTGGCTGGCACTATCTCTAGGTGGCTTTCCAAGACGGTGAGATCTGCCTACGCACAGGCGTACAAAGATCTTTCAGGGCCCATGAGGTCAGGGCGCTGACCACTTCCGCAACGTTCCAGCACTCTGTCCCCTTGTGCCATCTATTCGAGGCAGCCAACTGGCATTCGGAAAATCCCTTTATAAACTTTTATTTAAGGGATATCCGCATGACCAGGGCTGACGGTTCTAAAGGGATCTCCTTTGTGGCGGCTAATGCAGCTATATTGGTTAACCCCAAGAACCACTAGGGCACTAGGCCCTCCTCCGATTCCTTTGAATTCTGCTATGGTCTGACATGGTATATACGACGCCAAAATGGGGAGTTTTTATTTTACTCCTTGTTTGGCTAGTATACTTACCATGTCAGACTCTAATGCCCGCCTCTAGTGCCAAGGTTCTCGGGGTTACCTTGTGCTCAGGCCATGCTGAATGAGGAACAGGAAGCGGACACCAGCTTTCTTCCTATGGCAGAAATAGGGTGGGTGTCATGTGACTGTCTTATTACTGCATTAGCCACAAAAAATTTCGGCCTGGCAGAGCTGACTAACCGCCGTTGAATGCTATGTCTGACATGGTAAGGATACTAGCCAAACGTAACAACGATAGTCAATATTGACATGAAAATGTTTGTTTTTCTTATGACGTGTTTGTAGAGGATGCAGAGTTCAGGCAAACTTTATTGATATCTGTTGACACATATGAAAGACAGGGAGAGAAAGCAGAGCCTAGGTGGCTTTCTTTGGTGTCTGTTGACATGTGTGAAAGAAAGGGAGAGAAAGCAGAGCTTAGGTGCTTCCTTGATGTGGTGTCTGTTGACACATGTGAAAGAAAGGGAGAGAAAGCAGAGCCTAGGTGGCTTCTTTTGGTGTCTGTTGACATGTGTGAAAGAAAGGGAGAGAAAGCAGAGCCTAGGTGGCTTCCTTTGATGTGGTGTCTGTTGACACATGTGAAAGAAAGGGAGAGAAAGCAGAGCTTAGATGGCTTCCTTTGATGTCTGTTGACACGTGTGAAAGAAAGGGAGAGAAAGCAGAGCCTAGGTGGCTTCTTTTGGTGTCTGTTGACATGTGTGAAAAAAAAGGGAGAGAAAGCACGGCTTAGTTGACTTTCTTTGGTGTCTCTTGACATGTGTGAAACGAAGGAAAGATGACCAGATACAACCTTCATGGGTATCTTTGAGTCATTTGAAATGACAGACAAAAGACGGCACAGACAAACTTTGACATCTGTTGACATGTTTAAACCAATGGAGATGTGACAGGCTGAGACAAACTTCAGTGGAATCTGTTGACATGTTTGAACCAATGGAAATGTGATGTGACAGGCTGAGACAAACTTCAGTGGAATCTGTTGACATGTTTGAACCAATGGAAATGTGATGTGACAGGCTGAGACAAATTTCAGTGGAATCTGTTGACATGTTTGAACCAATGGAAATGTGATGTGACAGGCTGAGACAAACTTCAGTGGATCTGTTGACATGTTTGAACCAATGGAAATGTGACAGGCTGAGACAAACTTCAGTGGAATCTGTTGACATGTTTGAACCAATGGAAATGTGATGTGACAGGCTGAGACAAACTTCAGTGGAATCTGTTGACATGTTTGAACCAGTGGAGATGTGACAGGCTGAGACAAACTTCAGTGGAATCTGTTGACATGTTTGAACCAATGGAAATGTGATGTGACAGGCTGAGACAAACTTCAGTGGAATCTGTTGACATGTTTGAACAGGTGGAGATGTGACAGGCTGAGACAAACTTCAGTGGAATCTGTTGGCATGTTTGAACCAATGGAGATGTGACAGGCTGAGACAAACTTCAGTGGAATCTGTTGGCATGTTTGGAATGGACTGATGACGGCAGGAAAGCAGAACTGTTGACATGTTTGGAATGGACCAATGACAGCAGGAAAGCAGAACTGTTGACATGTTTGGAATGTTGGAATGGGACCGATCCGATAACGGCTGGAAAGAACTGTTGACCATGTTCACTTAGTGCATTTCTTTGAGGGTTTTCTGTATGGGTGTGTAGCAGTTTTGGTCTCTGTGATTGTGCTCATGATGGTTGGTTTGTTTTTGAGTGTGTGTGTGTGTGTGTGTGTGTGTGTGTGTGTGTGTGTGTGTGTTCTCACAATTTCTTTTTTTCCTTTGTTGCTCAGGTTCTTGGCAAAATATGCCCCACCTTGCTGAAAAGGGTGAGTTCTGACTTCGTATGTGGTTAATTTTGTATGTGGTTTATTAATTAATGGGCAGAAAGACATGGAACTCAGTAGGTGTCCTTATAACTTTATCCATTTCATTTCGGTGTGGAGCTAAGTATTGAAATAAGGATTATGCACTGCGGCATGCCATAGTGTGTTAACTTGAACGATAGTTTGTTGTGCTAACTGGTAGAGTAAAGTGTTGTGTTAAAATTTAGGAAAATGTGTTGTGTTAGTTGGTAGGATATGTTAACTTGTTGGACACTTATTGAGTTGTGTCATCTTGTAGAATGCTGTGCTGTATTTGTTGGCAGGATAATGTGTAAATTGATAGTAAAATGTGTCGTTTGTTGGAGACTGTGTTGTGTTAGTTCATAGGATGATGTGTTAACTTCTGATGATGTATTATGTTTGCTATCCAGATGATGTGGAGTGTTAGCCAGTTGGTTAATGTAGTGTATAACCAATTGGTTTATGTGTTTGTGAATACTGTAATGTTTATATTGTTTTACAGTAGCGTGATGTAGGATAGAATATAGTCTTTGCCAGCAGAAAGACACTTCTTTTCAAAACTTTTGAAAACATGATTGCAGATTCAGATGATAAACTTGGGGAGGGTTGAGCACAGATATCTATTTTGTACTGTTGTCCTTGTAATAACAAGATGTAAAACCACTATGTGTTACTGAATTATATTTACAGAAGTGGATATTAAAGTGAAACATTTGAATGAAGTCTGCTTCCATTTGAAGAGTTGTTTTTCTGGAAGTATTTGTTTTGTACTAGATTGACCACCCAGTTCCCTCCCTTTAAAGATTTGTGCTGGCAGGCTATGACTGAAAAGAGTTAACAAGAATAAATCATTGTTCATTGTTCAGAGTTCTGTATTCATCTATACTAGAAAGACCACCCTATTCCCTCCCTTTAAAGACTTTTTTTCAGGAAGAGTAATGTGTGAGATTGACTCTTAATTATCTCCCTTTAAAAACTTGTTTTCAAAAGTTTTGACTGTCAAAACAGATTAACCTTTTAATTCCCTCCCTTTAAAGGCTCTTTTTTTTTTTCTTGTCCATGAACAGCTTGCCTTTGTCAGAAGTAGATTGGCCTTTGAATTCTCCCCCTTGGCTTGCTTTTCTTAAACAGTTTTGTCTGTGTCAAAAATAGATTGACTTGTAATTCCTTATCTTGAAAGACATATTTTTCTGTAACAGTTTTTTTTCTGTGTCAAAAACAGATTGACTGATAAATCCTTATCCTTGAAAGACTCATTTTTCTGAAACAGTTTTGTGGTTGTCTGTATTTGATTGAGTCCCAGTTTCCTCCCTTTAACTACTTTGCATCAAAACTAGTATGGCCTGTGATTTCCTCTCCTATGAAGGCTTGTTCTGGAAATGCTTGCCTTTGTCAAAACTGGATTGACCCAATTCCTTCCCTTGAATTTTTTTGTTTTCAATTTACTTCCCCCCCCGTTTTTTTTTGGAGAATAGAAAAAAATACCTAGAACGGCGTTCATGCCCCCCCCCCCCCCCCCCCCCAAATTTCTTCCCATTGAAAATATTTGTCTTTTCTACGAGTATTGTGTTTCTTCTGCTTGACTGACCTTCCAGTTCCCTCCTTAGAACATGTATTTATAGAAACGCCTGGTCTTCGTGATTGACCTTCACCACCACCACACCCCCCCCCCCCCCAAAAAAAAAGTACCTTTTTTTTTTTTTTTTTTTTTAAATTGGTAAAATTCTGTCTCTATCTGTACTACATTCAACTCTCAATTGTTTGTCTCCGAACATTTTTTCCCCCAAAGATTTCTGTGAGTCCACTGTAAAAATGGCTTGTCCAAATGAAAATGAATGTATACGACCAACCAACCAACAACCAACCAACCAACAACCAGCCAACCAACCAACAACACTTTGGTGCCTTGTACCATGTCAGGGAGATGATTGGCTGTGTGCTGTTTCAGTGTCTGGAGTCATTAGCGGCTCTTCGCGACTCTGTCAACTTTGGCTACAAGGCGAGGTGGACATGGTGCTGGGCAGGGCGGTGAGGTCCATGGGGCCACGCTTGGTCCTGGAGGCCGTGCCTCTCCGCATCTCCGGCACAGAGTAAGGGACTGGATCTGTGGCCTTTGTCTGTCTGTAGTGTGTGAACATTAAATGCCTCTCCGCAGCTCCCGCACAGAGTAAGGGACTGGATCTGTGGCCTTTGTCTGTCTGTAGTGTGTGAACATTAAATGCCTCTCCGCAGCTCCGGCACAGAGTAAGGGACTGGATCTGTGGCCTTTGTCTGTCTGTAGTGTGTGAACATTAAATGCCTCTCCGCAGCTCCGGCACAGAGTAAGGGACTGGATCTGTGGCCTTTGTCTGTCTGTAGTGTGTGAACATTAAATGCCTCTCCGCATCTCCGGCACAGAGTAAGGGACTGGATCTGTGGCCTTTGTCTGTCTGTAGTGTGTGTGAACATTAAATGCTTCTCCGCATCTCCGGCACAGAGTAAGGGACTGGATCTGTGGCCTTTGTCTGTCTGTAGTGTGTGAACATTAAATGCCTCTCCGCATCTCCGGCACAGAGTAAGGGACTGGATCTGTGGCCTTTGTCTGTCTGTAGTGTGTGAACATTAAATGCCTCTCCGCATCTCCGGCACAGAGTAAGGGACTGGGTCTGTGGCCTTTGTCTGTCTGTAGTGTGTGAACATTAAATGCTTCTCCGCATCTCCGGCACAGAGTAAGTGACTGGGTCTGTGGCCTTTGTCTGTCTGTAGTGTGTGAACATTAAATGCTTCTCCGCATCTCCGGCACAGAGTAAGTGACTGGGTCTGTGGCCTTTGTCTGTCTGTAGTGTGTGAACATTAAATGCTTCTCCGCATCTCTGGCACAGAGTAAGGGACTGGGTCTGTGGTCTTTGTCTGTCTGTAGTGTGTGAACATTTGTTCTGTGGCCTTTGTCTGTCTGTAGTGTGTGAAACATTTGTTCTGTGGCCTTTGTCTGTCTGTAGTGTGTGAACATTGGTTCTATGGTCTTTGTCTGTCTGTAGTGTGTGAACATTGGTTCTATGGCCTTTGTCTGTCTGTAGTGTGTGAACATTTGTTCTATGGCCTTTGTCTGTCTGTAGTGTTTGAACATTTGTTCTGTGGCCTTTGTCTGTCTGTAGTGTGTGAACATTTGTTCTATGGTCTTTGTCTGTAGTGTTTGAACATTTGTTGTGTGGCCTTTGTCTGTCTGTAGTGTTTGAACATTTGTTGTGTGGCCTTTGTCTGTAGTGTTTGAACATTTGTTGTGTGGCCTTTATCTGTCTGTAGTGTGTGAACATTTGTTGTGTGGCCTTTGTCTGTAGTGTTTGAACATTGGTTGTGTGGCCTTTGTCTGTAGTGTGTGAACATTGGGTCTGTGGCCTTTGTCTGTCTGGAGTATATGAACATTTGTTGTGTGGCATTTGTCTGTCTGTAGTGTGCGAACTTTGGGTCTTTGGCCTTTGTCTGTCTGTTGTGTTTGAACATTTGTTGTGTGGACTTTGTCTGTCTGTAGTGTGTGAACATTGGGTCTTTGGCCTTTGTCTGTCTGTTGTGTGTGAACATTTGCTGTGTGGCCTTTGACAAGGACACAGAGGGGTTAGAGTCAGTGCAGGTAACTTCAAAGAGAAAATGGCTGTCTTGAGAGGATATTGATCCCAGGTCCCGTTGATCAAGAGAACAAGGCTTTGTCCACTGGGCCAACCCTACCACTAATGTAAGACATGGAGGCCATGCAGGGCCCACCCTGCCCCTAATGTAAGACATGGAGAGTGATGGTGACATGCAGAGCCAACCCTACCCCTAATGTAAGACATGGAGAGTGATGGTGACATGCAGAGCCAACCCTACCCCTGATGTAAGACATGGAGACATGCAGAGTCAACCCTACCCATAATGCAAGACATGGAGAGTGATGGTGACATGCAGGGCCAACCCTACCCATAATGCAAGACATGGAGACATGCAGGGCCAACCCTACCCATAATGCAAGACATGGAGAGTGATGGTGACATGCAGGGCCAACCCTACCCATAATGCAAGACATGGAGAGTGATGGTGACATGCAGGGCCAACCCTACCCCTGATGTAAGACATGGAGAGTGATGGTGACATGCAGGCCAACCCTACCCCTGATGTAAGACATGGTGACATGCAGGGCCAACCCTACCCCTAATGTAAGACATGGAGAGTGATGGTGACATGCAGGGCCAACCCTACCCCTAATGCAAGACATGGAGAGTGATGGTGACATGCAGAGTCAACCCTACCCCTGATGTAAGACATGGTGACATACAGGGCCAACCCTACCCCTAATGCAAGACATGGAGAGTGACGGTGACATGCAGGGCCAACCCTACCCCTGAGGTAAGACATGGAGAGTGATGGTGACATGCAGGGCCAACCCTACCCCTGATGTAAGACATGGTGACATACAGGGCCAACCCTACCCCTGATGTAAGACATGGTGACATGCAGAGCCAACCCTACCCCTAATGTAAGACATGGTGACATGCAGGGCCAACCCTACCCCTGATGTAAGACATGAAGAGTGATGGTGACATGCAGGGCCAACCCTGTCCCTGATGTAAGACATGGTGACATGCAGGGCCAACCCTATCCCTGATGTAAGACATGGAGAGCGGTCACATGCAGGGCCAACCCTAATCCTATTGTATGATGCATAGAGAGTGGCAGGTCACATGCAGAGTCAGGCAGGGTCACAGAAATCTGTATGTTTAATGGCAGTAATTTGCTGTCAAGACGGCATTCACGTATAACTGTTCACAGGGGCTGGAAAAAGAGACACAGTATGTCGTTTTGACGCAATGTCCACATGGGATAAATGGTTGTGTTTGGTGGGAGACTACTTTTTCTTTTTTTCCTTAGCCATTTCTTAAAAATTCATGTTCAGTATGTTGTAAATTTTTCATTGTATGTTACCAGGGATAGTCCAGATCAGTATGTTGTAAATTGCTCATTGTATGTTACCAGGGACAGTCCACATCAGTATGTTGTAAACTGCTCATTGTATGTTACCAGGGACAGTGCACATCAGTATGTTGTAAAGTGCTCATTGTATGTTACCAGGGACAGTGCACATCAGTATGTTGTAAAGTGCTCATTGTATGTTACCAGGGACAGTCCACATCAGTATGTTGTAAAGTGCTCATTGTATGTTACCAGGGACAGTCCACATCAGTATGTTGTAAAGTGCTCATTGTATGTTACCAGGGACAGTGCACATCAGTATGTTGTAAAGTGCTCATTGTATGTTACCAGGGACAGTGCACATCAGTATGTTGTAAAGTGCTCATTGTATGTTACCAGGGACAGTGCACATCAGTATGTTGTAAAGTGCTCATTGTATGTTACCAGGGACAGTCCAGATCTGTCAAGAAGTTGGCTGTTACCAGTCGTGCGTGACAACGTGTCAGACACAGAGTTGTCCTTCTTTGCCAGCTACTTCCTTCCTTTGGCCATTCGCATCAGACAGAAAGGTCAGTGCCGTCCTTGACCTCACAGCTCCACTTGACCTCTGCAGGAGGTTGTTCTCTTTTCACCCCCAGCAGCATTGAACAACAAACGACCTCTGTCTTACTGTCCCTCAGATTGTCTTCACACCAGGCAGTGAAACACATCTCCTCCTCAATAAGTACTATGTGTAATGCTTGCATAATTGTATGTTGGTTAAGTATGTTTGTTTAGGATTAGGAACATTTGCATGCTGTGCTATGCCCTCTGCACATATGAAGTCTGTGTGGATGAAAGATTGTGTCCAACTCAGTCATAGAGTGGCTATATGCAGCGCTGGGGTAGGTCTTTGGAATGTCCACTGAACAAAGGTCTGATATTGTTACTGTTTATTTGCTTGTTAGATTTGAAAAAATGAGTTATAAAGCTCCACCAAAAATTGACAAACAAATCACAAGGCAAAACACGTGTTTCGACCTCTTAGGTTTTCTTCAAGGAAGATGCACCACACTCAGGACAACAAAAATGACCAAGCAATCACTTATCTTCACCCAATTTGGTGCAAGATTTACATTGACCTGTATCAGGGAACGCTGAAATTTGTTAATGCCCATCTTGCGCTGTACACATCATCGTTTACCTGTGTGTGTGAGTGTGTGTGTGTATGTGTACGTGTGTGTGTGTGTGCGTGTGCGTGTGCGTGTGTGTGTGTGTTTGTCTTGTTGGTGTATAATGCATCGTCTTTTACCTCTCTTTGTGTGTGTTCTTGGTGAGTGAGGTATCATTGTTTTTACCACTGTGTGTGTGTGTGTGTTGTTGGTGTGTAACGCATTGCTGTTTACCCTGTGTGTGTGTTGTTGGTATGTAACGCATCATTGTTTACCTGTCTGTGTATGTGTTGTTGGTGTGTAACGCGTCATCCATGCTGCTGTGCACCGACAGGGGCGGAACTGGCCACCCAGGGGCAGCAGGCGGTGTCCAAGACGTACGAGGCCTTGGAACTGCAGGTGTGGTCGCTGCTGAAAGGATTCTGTACACGCCCCACCGACCTGGCCCAGGTACTGTCCCTTCTCCCTGCCTGCACTCAGGGTGTGCTGCAGGCTGACTGTTGGGAATGGAGGATTTTGCTGCAGGAGGGGGAGAGGAGAGGGGGGGAGAGATGGGGAGGGTGGATTAAAATGGTGTTAAAGAAGTAGCATGCTTTGTGCAGAGTTAATGCACATGGCATGTCACGTGATGTGCGTTATTACTGAGATGCAGTTGATCATAGGATTGTAGGACAGTATTCATTTATCTATTTACTTAATGAAAGTTAATATCTTGTTTTAGTTACTGGAGGTGGGGAGGGGCAGGATGGGAGGTATTTTTTTTCTGTTTGTTGTTGTTGCTGCTTATATTCCATGCCCTGGTCTTTCCCTGGTGACCTTTCTCCCCTGACACTCACTGGGGCTACCACCACCACCACCACATACAGAGCCACACCCAGAACTGTCTTGTTGTAGCGTGGCAGTCCACAGTGAGCAAGCAGCATCAGGTCAACTTCAGGCAGTCTACCAGAAGAAACGCTGCATTGCTACCAGGTCACCTGGGTGATGTTTAGCGATGCCAGTTCTGATCCAACATGTGCAGGACACCGCATGTCAAGTGCCCTGTCAGGATGGAGAACTCTTCCCAGATCCAAGAAATCCCCGAGAAAACCACCTGACTTTCAGAGGCAGTTAAGAAAAAAAAAAAAAACTTCAAGTAGTTTCAGTTGCTGGGTCACATGGTGCAACAGTGATGCATCGCCAAAGGAGAAAGCAGTTTGACGCTGCAGTATGGTTGTGAGTTAATGGCTTTAGAGCATGTAGCGTACAGTTCATTCCTAGATGAAATAGATGTTGGTATTGACAGTCAAAGAGTGATCTGTACATTTTTGCTATAGATTTTGGTATTGAAAGTCAAAAAGTGATCTGTGCATTTGGTCATAGATTTTCGTATTGAAAGTCAAAGAGAGATCTTTACATTTTGTCACAAAAAGTCAAGGGACAAACTTTACACCTGGATGCGCCTTGTTGTCCCAAAGTTATGTGAAGTAAACAAACATTGAATAAAGCTATACTGACTTGTAAAACAAACGGATGACTGACTCTTGTGTTGTGGATGACAGTCTTTCAAAGGACTGGCCAAGATGCTGGGCAGCGCTCTGACTGACCGCCTGGATCTGCAGATGGACATCATGGCTTCTGTCCGCATGCTGGTCAACTTTAGTAAAGACAAAGGTGAGTTTTCAGGTTTGTGGTCAGTTTGTTCATCGTCTGTGTGTGTATTGGAGGGAGGGGGGAGGGAGGAGAAAGAAAAAATGAGAATAAAAAATCAGGGAAACATATAATAAATATAAAATCCTCATTAACTCTCCATGCCAGTTTTTCCCCTTGCTAATCCCTGAATACCCGGGTTTTGTATAGGGTAGGAAAAAAATCCTCACAATTATAGATGAGCAGACAGACACTTGAACTTGGTGAGTGGATACAATGCATATTAGTCTATATGTGAAAAAAAAATAAAGTAACTTACCAACCATCTTGGTGGTGAAAATTGTCTCAAAACTTTCCCTATTTTTAGCACTTTTACACCTATAAGAAATATATATACTAAGTGTTCCTTAGCAGCTCAGAAATGTTTTACATCACATTCTAGCACAGCTGGAGTCACTCAAGACACAGAAAATATAATATGGAATCAAAAGCAGATGATGGAGGATGTGAAAATGAAAAAAAAATGTCTTTGCTGGATGAAAAACAAAAAAAGTTCACTGTGCACAAAACACTGGTGACAAGTGACATTGCATCCTGGGCACAGCTTCACACACAGTGGCAAACCATGGATTGCAAGATGCTTGCTGTAGAGAACAGACCCCTGAATAAGAGTCAAGGTCAGAAGATGAAAAACAGCTTCTTCCACCACTTCATGGTCTTCCTATTCAGGGGCATGTAGGCCATGAGCTGATCACTCATGTCTACACATGCCCATGCAGTCCTGTACTTCTGCTGGTTTTTACACAATAAATATCAGTAAAAATGTGCCTGAAAACACAAACCTACGTATGCACAGAGTTACAAAACATGAACACTCTCTCTCTCTCTCTCTCTCTCTCTCTCTCTCTCTCTCTCTCTCTCTCTCTCTCTCTCTCACACACACACACACACACACATACACACACGCGCAGTAATGCAAAATACACATTACATATAATCACTAACTCAGTTTGTTTATCCCTCTCTTCTCCCCCATCCACCCTGCCCCTCCACCCCCTGCCCCTGCCCCTCCCCTCTCTCCCCCTAGTCTACTGATACATGAATGGATCACTGCAAAAATATGCACTCACTTAGGGAAGACTGGCCCGTTACTGAAGGAAGGTGGATGAGAAAATGCTGCTGCTGATGCTGTTCCATGTTGACTGGTGTCACAAAAATGCCTGTGTGTGGTCTGTCAGAGGCAGACAGAGTGGTGATGTCACAGTTTGCCAAAAACTACCTGCCCATTCTCTTCAACCTGTACACCGGCAGCCCCGACAACCCTCGAGACAGCCGCCGTCTGGCTGTCCTGGAGACCATCAAAGTATACTTGACCATCGCTGATCCCAAGGTAGGGTCCCTCAAAGGCAGTCAAAGTGTACCTGACTGTAGCTGATCCCAAGGTAGGTAACTCACAGGCAGTCAAAGTGTACCTGAACATAGCTGATCCCAAGGTAGGTAACTCACAGGCAGTCAAAGTGTACTTGACTGTAGCTGATCCCAAGATAGGTAACTCACAGGCAATCAAAGTGTACTTGACTGTAGCTGATCCCAAGGTAGGTAACTCACAGGCAGTCAAAGTGTACCTGAACATAGCTGATCCCAAGGTATGTCACTCAAGGGTATTCAGTGTGTCCATGGTTTTGGAAACATTTTTTTTTTAGAGTGCTGCGACTTGCATGATGTGACATAAGCACTTTACAGCAGACTCCATGAACCCCTTGTTCAGAGATGTCCCACCTGATGTGATCTTTGCATTCCAGAAAGAGATCAACATTTTTGATATCTGATCTAAATTTAACGGAAAAAAGATTTTTGATGAAATTTGATGTGTGGATGAGAGTTTACTTCAGCAGGATGAAAGTCCTGATATGGCCCTTTGCAGTCAGCTGGGCTGTAAGCAATGTTATCTGTCCATCTTTCATGTTACTAAGATATTGATAATTCAGGGTTTTTCCTCTATCAGTGGAGTATTTATGGCTTTGAATTTTTTGGTATCAGTTGGTTTGTAAGTTCAGTTGTTGTTTTTTTATCATACACACACAAACTCTCTGAGACATGTTTCAGATCTGCCTATCCATACACTTTTTGACGTATTTTGTTCACCATTTTACTTAGAACACAAAAAAATACACCTCTGAAATTAAAAAAAAAAAATTTTCAGTTAAGTTTAATTTTGTACACTACATTGGACATTGCTTGAATTCTGAATCTGTGGACTCTTACTACTGGATGTTGTTTCTAGGGACTGTGCATGCGTATCTGTTCGACATTTGTGCTCTATGCCATTTTTAGTCAGCACTGCTCACCCCTATTAGTTTGTGAAAACGCAAAATGTGACTGAACTATAGAATATTGGATTTTAGTATTCGTTGAATCTGCTTCAAAATGAAAATGAAAACTTCTGTTTTTCTTTTCTTTTTTTTTTTTTTTAAATACACCTGTTCATGTGAGGAAGTACACCATAGACAATTTTGGGGTAGGCAGGCCTAGTGTATACCCATGTGTAGACATGGACACAGATGCTGTTCCTAGATGAAGCATGCATTTTGCTGTTGTTTCAGCTGGTCTTTTCCTTCTTAGACATGTGCACTTCCAAGATGGTGGCCGCAGACATCACAGCATTCAGAAAGTAGGTGCCTGTCCTTTAGAAGATAATGGTGTGCCTAGGTCTTCTGTGTTTTCTTTGTGGTTCTTCATGCAGTCTACAGAAACTAAGTGTGTGCTCTTTCAAGATCTTTGCCTTATGTGGGCTTTTTTTTTTTTTGTGATTTAGTATGCAGCCTATAATATATCTGGGATGTGTGTGTAATGTCGTTCAGTATGTGATTTACATTGTTCCTCTGTGTAGTCACAGCATTTGAAAACACACAGTCACAAATTCAGTCAACAAAAGGTAACAACAAACTTAAAGGCAGTGATTAAAATTTGAGTTTGACAAGATAAGTGATTGGTCCTTCTTCATTTTTTTTGTCGTCCTGAGTGTTGTTTACCTTGCCTGAAGAAGACCAAACAGGTTGAAACGTGTCATGTTTTGTCTTGTGATTCGTTTGTCCATGTTGGATGACAGAGTTATTTCAGACACTTTTTAAAACTTAAAGGCTTCAAGCAAAGTCTCAGTCCCATGATTCATGATCGGCCCTGCAGTCATTCAGATGGTTAAGGTGATGAAGTCTAGAATGTTTCTGTCATTAGAATGAAAGTATGACTGTGCTGTGTCGATTTTCAAGTTAACATGTAAGCAACTTAGCAAGTATGTCTGGTCATTGGATAATGCTGCTCCATTGCTCCAGTGCACAGTGGGATGGGATTATGAATGGTACTGTTGCTGTACACAGTAATTAACTATACACGCATTTTTTCTGATCACAGTACATACACTGTACTTCCATTGCTTTGTTGTTGTTTTAGCCCTGTGACAGATATCCCTCTTTTACCTGTAACTTCCATGTATCTGGACCTCAACTGATGGAAGGTTTTTCTCGTGCCATGTTAGCTACCACACATCAGTTTGCAAGGTGAAGGTTATATTGTTTTCCTGTATTGGCCTGTCGTTTTTAAACTAATTACATATCTTTCTTAGACACTGTGAAATGTTTTAAAGAACACTTATCGGTGAGCAAATATCTGACAGTCACAGACTGTGATTTGTCGATCCAGCTTTGCTTCACCTGCGGCAGTATCTTTCAGAAGTAATCAGAGTTCTCAGGGCATGATGGAAAGGATCACCATTTGGCCTTGTGATACTTGACATTCAAATATCATGCAATATTTGTGGGCTGAAAAGCGCTAGCTTTGCAAGTCATTTTCAAACATAACCAAAATTTGATGCTGTAGCTGTCTGGTGTGATGTGTTGCTGTGACGACTGTTGCTATGCGGTGTGGTGTGCAGGTGGCGCTGATCGACCTGGCTATGTCCATGGTGAAGTACGCCGACGAATCGCGCCTCACCACGCTCTACAGTCTGGTCGAAGAGAACATCAAGGTGAGAGATGCATGTTGAGCTTCTGTGGCAGCTGAATAAAGCTTCTTCATCATGCACGCTTTGTTTTAGTCATTCTTTCCTCCGTTTTTATCCTTCGTGTATTGTGGTGTCAGGATCCCACACATGTGGTGTAGCTCACATGAATATTGACATTTATGGATGTTATTTGTGTGTAGGTCTTTTTTTCCTTCAAGTGCTCTGGCCTCTGCTTGGCAGACATGGTGTAGCGTATAGGGACTATTCAATCTATGTTGATACCTTTTCCATCAAACTTGATATAACACTGATTTATGCAATTTCATGCTCTTCTTTAACTTCCTCTGCTTGTAAGCAGCTGTTTGTTGATTATGAAGATCATGTGACCTGTTTTTTTACAGAGAAGTTGGTAATTTCATACTAATGAATAAGTCAGGTTTTGTCATGTGGGTGAGGGGTATGAAATGGGGGGGGAGGGGGGGGGGGGGGGGGAGGAGTGAGCAGTGGGTGATAATGCTACTTTGGGCCTTGGATGCCATGGAAGATCAGTTGACAAAAGAAAACACCAAATAAAAACAAACAAAAATCAAACAGGAAAAAAAAAAAGCAAAGGGGAGGAATAAAAGCTGTGTGAAAACCCCAAAAGGGAAAGAAAAAAGAAGGGAAAAAAAAGTATCACTTTCAAAGGAAAGGAAGAAGAGAGAAGCAAAGGGGGGGTAAGAGGGGGATGAAAGCTGTGTGATGTGTAGTGTGATGTTTTCTGTGGCTGTGGCAGGCCAGCGACAAGACTCTACAGAAGAAAGCCTACCGCGTCCTGGAGGAGGTGTGCATCTGTGAGTCCGACGTCTGCCGGCAGTTCCTGTCCTCCAACCTGGCGCACATACAACAGCTTCTGCTGGAGTCGTTGTCCACCTCCGCCCCAACACCAAAAACGTGAGTCTGCAGTGGGAAATGACGATCGCCTGTGGTCATGCATTGGTTTTTCTTCAGTGTATTTGTCTGAGTTTACTAGAGGTTCGAGTTGCGGGTCGGTGTTTTTTCCTTGTTTTTTCTTCAATTTATTTGTCTAGGCTTATTAGAGGTGGGTCTGTGCTTTGCGTTGGTTTTGAGTACATGTGTGAATGGAGATGTGGTTGAGTATGTTTTTAACCCAACATTGAAGGGATGTAGATTTTTTCATGTTTTCCAGATTTTGGTTTGTATGGTTTGTTTGTCAAATGAAAGTGGTGTTGGGACTCATCTCTCTGCTCATGGTAAATTACTGCAAAAGGGATTTTCAGCAGGTCAGTTTTTCCGGTAAAATGTAGTTGACAGTAAGTTCAGCGTCCAGGTAATATTTTAGTCGGGATTAAATGCATGAAGCTTCTTTTGTAAATAATGATAGGTTATTGTGAATTTTGTGCACACAGTCACAAACACCGTACAGCACATATACACACATAGCATGCACCTAGGTTATTGTGATTTTTTGTGCACACAGTCACAAACTCCGTACAGCACATATACACACATAGCATGCACCTAGGTTATTGTGAATTTTTGTGCACACAGTCACAAACTCCGTACAGCACATATATACACATAGCATGCACCCAGCCACCTATGTACACCAACAGAATGACAGATGCATGCATGAATGCATTCACTCACACTTTCTCTTTGTCTCACTCTCTGTCTGTCTGTCTTTCTTTGTCACTCTCTCTCACTCCTCTCTCTCCATCTCTCTTTCTGTCTCTGTCTCTCCTACCTCCTCTCTCTCTCTCTCTCCAAAAGCCAGGAGAGGGAAATGACCAACTGAGCCTTCACTGACTTCATCCCTGACACCAACTGAACTTTTTTCTTTTCTTTTTTTTTTCTTTTTTTTTTTTAAGGGCAAACGCTTTTATTCACTGAAATTTACAAATGGAAGGTGTGAACAGAGAACTTACTAAAAACAACAAAATGGACAGTGGATCTTATCTTACATAAACAAATTACAAAGCAGCAATGGTTTTACAAAATGAACAGCAAATCCTATCTAACATATACATGGTACAAAACAAGCACAACAATTGTGTCTACACTGTCAGTGTCACACATTCACCTCCTTACTGTTTTGGAGCATTGTCCTTTCCTTTTTTTTTTTTTTTTTCTTTTTATTTTGAATCAATAATCAGAGAGAGAGAGAGAGAGAGAGAGCAACCCAGGATTTCTAATATTTTCTGCACAGAAGCATAGGAATGGACATCAACAGCACAAATAGATTATTTAATAAAAAGAAAAAAAAGAAAAAAAAAAAACCAGCAAGAGAGACAAACAAAAACAACAAACCCAGACGGCTGAATTTTAGCTGTCATATGCTGGTCGAAATAATGAAGTCTACCCAACATGAGAAAATCGTCGGTTTTGTTCAACACTATGCACAACTGAACTGTTTTCTTATTCTCTTTCATTCATGTGCCAATCCTTGACACAATTGCACTCCTAAGCTTTCAGTATTTTTTCTTGATTGTTTATTTTGTTCTTTCAGCCACGTCTGCGATGCCTGATGTCAAATCTGCCAGCAGTTGTCGGAACCCAACAAAACCTTCATCCAGGCAGTGCTGCCAGAGGTAAGCTGTCTTCCTTTTGTTGCTGGTAAACAGTTCGCTGGTAGTAACTTGGGTTCCCTGTCATGTTGGCGTTTGGGAAACTGAAATGGCTGATTATTTGGCCTGGAATGCCTCAATCAAGAAATTGTCATACATATGTATGGCCTACTCAGATTTAAAAACCAAATTTTGATGATTATGTCAGAGACTTCTGGCAAGAGAACTGGAATACACAGACAGTTAACAAACTTTTCCAGATCCATCCAAACGTAAAAGAGTTCCTCTCATCTACCTCTGATGGCTGCAGAGAAGAAACAGTTTTATTCTGGCTGCAGACTGGCTTTTTTGTTTTTAACTCATTCGTAACTTTTAAAGAGTGAAGAAGCTCCACATTGCGTCCCATGTGATGAACGTCTCGGCATTAGACACATTCTACTTGAATGAAGGGAGCTGCATGATGCCACATAGAAACACTTTACTGCAACTCAGTGAAGACCTTGTTCCAGGATATTTCTCCCGGATTTGATTTTTTTAAAAGTTTTTGAAAGAAATTGATTTTTTTGTTTTTAGAAGATTTTATTTTAACTTGAGGGTGACAGACTTTTTTGTGGGTCTTTTGATATAAAAAAAAAACTGGTATTGAGTTTTAACTTTGCATTTTAATTCTCTCACTTCGTTATTTTTTTTATTTCATTTTTTTCAATAGTGTTTCAGCCCTGATATGGCTTTTGTGGTTGGCAGGGCTTACAGCAACGCGATTTGATTTTGATTTGGTTGTAGCTTTTTCTCTTGCGATGACCTTTACCCTGCTACCTATCACCTGTTGACCTGTCTTCACTGTCAGTCCATTTCATGTTGCCATGACTTGTGCCCCTGATTGTCACTTCTTGATGATGGCAGTGTCATGGATGCTACTGTGCTGGTTATGTGCCGGAATGCCAGGTTTTAATCATGGCTTGCGCTGATGATGCCTGCTTTTTTTTTATCGTAAGAGCAACAAATTTTTGAAGAATGGTTTAAATTGGCCAGCAGTTCCATTATTTTTTAAATTCCGATCCAAGTTTTCAGTACGCTC
>JADBJO010000857.1:37500-255000 GCA_016801955.1 Conus betulinus
GGTGTTGTAGGTATGAAGCAGTGTTGTGCTGGGTGTTGTAGGTATGAGGCGGTGTGCTGGGTGTTGTAGGTATGAAGTGGTGTGCTGGGTGTTGTAGGTATGAAGCAGTGTGTTGTGCTGGGTGGTGTAGGTGTGAGGCAGTATGCTGGGTGTTGTAGCTGTGAAACGGTGTGCTGAGTGTTGTAGATATGAGGCGGTGGTGTGCTGGGTGTTGTAGGTATGAAGTGGTGTGCTGGGTGTTGTAGGTGTGAAGCGGTGTGCTGGGTGTTGTAGGTGTGGCCAGTGTGCTGGGTGTTGTAGGTATGAAGCGGTGTGCTGGGTGTTGTAGGTATGAAGCGGTGTTGTGCTGGGTGTTGTAGGTATGAAGCGGTGTGCTGGGTGTTGTAGGTATGAAGCGGTGTGCTGGGTGTTGTAGGTGTGAAGCAGTGTGCTGGGTGTTGTAGGTATGAAGCGGTGTTGTGCTGGGTGTTGTAGGTATGAAGCGGTGTGTGGGTGTTGTAGGTATGAAGCGTGTGCTGGGTGTTGTAGGTGTGGCGCAGTGTGCTGGGGTGTTAGGTATGAAGCGGTGTGCTGGGTGTTGTAGGTATGAAGCGGTGTTGTGCTGGGTGTTGTAGTATGAAGCGGTGTGCTGGGTGTTGCAGGTATGAAGCGGTGTTGAAGCTGGCCTCCCCGAAGATCCTGGTGGTGCTACAGAAGGCCAACAGTGAGCTGAAGCAGGAGAAAAAGAAGAAGGAACAGCAGAAGAGCAAGGGAGCTGGTGATGATGACGATGATGATGACGATGAGCCAGTCAAACAGAAACCTGAAACGTAAGGCACAGACTTTTTGTTTTCCCATGAAGATGATCATGATGAACCTATTACTATGATATTCCATTCTGGGCAGGGATTACATGGCAAGGCTGTTCTCTGTGCTTCCTTTTCTTGATATGTCCTGATGTCAGCCAGGCCCAAGAGATTCAGACGCGTGCAGTATTGGTCAGAGAATTGTTGCAGTTTTATTTGAGGTGTGGGGTTCCAGTCTTCCCATGTGGCCTCCTAGTATGCTGAGCTCTGAGTATCAGATGGCAGCTGTCTGAAACACTCCACAAAGTAATATCTGTGATGGAAATTAAACCCCACGACCCCCCAAGCCTATTTGTCCATAAATATGCTTACCGCTGCATCACCTTGGCTGATGTACAGCTGAGACTTGCCTGCCTGCCTATTGCAAGTCAGTGTGCGTTTCAGGTGTGCATAGAGTTGACAATCCCAAATAGACCCAAATGCAAATAATCTTTACGGGAAACCAAATATTTGATGAACCAGACAAGAAATTTCTGGCTGAATGAAGTTTTTTCAGAATACATATATCATCAGACTGATTGCCTATAACCTGTATGGAGTGTGCATGTGCCAAAGCACCAGGTTACTAAAGAAAATGTATGAGACAAGCCCTTCTCTTGGAATGGTATTTAAAACTTGATCTGCCTCTGTCGGCTGTTGTACCCACCCAACATGCTGAGACAGACCAGTTGCCATTCTTTTCTGGCATTGAAAACTTGCTTTTAAGTTTTCTGTGCAATCAAAATCTAAAATGTCCAGTAAAGTTATTATGATGATAATCACTATTGGGACCAACAGTTAGGTGTAATTATGATGATAATCACGGTTAGGACCAACAGGTAGGTAATTATGATAATAATAATCTGTCTTGGGACCAACAGTTAGGTAATTATGATAATCATCTGTATTGGGACCAACAGCTAAGTAATTATGATAATAATCACTATTGGGACTAACAGTTAGGTAAATTATGATAATAATCACTTTTGGGACCAACAGCTAAGTAATTATGATAATAATCACTATTTGGGACCAACAGCTATGTAATTATGATAATAATCACTATTGGGACCAACAGGTAGGTAATTATGATAATCATCACTATTGGGACCAGCTGTTAGGTAATTATGATAATAATCACTATTGGGACCAGCAGGTAGGTAATTATGATAATAATCACTATTGGGACCAGCTGTTAGGTAATTATGATAATAATCACTATTGGGACCAGCGTTAGGTAATTATGATAATCATCACTATTGGGACCAGCTGTTAGGTAATTATGATAATAATCACTATTGGGGACCACAGCTAGGTAATATGATAATAATCACCATCTGGGTCAACAGCTAAGTAATTATGATGATAATCACTATTGGGACCAACAGTTAGGTAATCATGATAATAATCACCATCTGGGCCTACAGCTAGGTAATTATGATGATAATCACTATTGGGACCATACAGTCCATTAAAAATTCTGGCTGGTATGTCCTGGAGTTCAGCGTACCCAGTTTCATTTCATTCATGACCATTATTGTTGTTGTTCGTAGAGGTAGTTATCATTTTAATCTTCCTCAGAACATTACTTGGTACCAGCCACTAGGACAACAGCGCATGGTAAGTTTTGGTTCAGATTGCCTTGGATAATTGATACTAGCAGATTGTGAACAATATGTCTGATGTGAAGATGATGTTGTATTGGGTCTTTGCAGCGTGAAAGCAATTCTGCTATCATTTCCTTGTATTTATGTTTGGATGACATTCATTTTTGTCTTTTACCTAAAGATTAATATACGTTGTTTGGCGTTATACTTTGCCTTTGTGTAAAGATTGTTGTGTTTGCACTCTGTACTCATTTATCTGTGGCTTCCGCTTATATCTTGACGTGTGAGGTTATCGGATGGGCTAGCATTCTAACCTTATTTACTGAAATTTTCTCGCGATCGTGGTGCTCCCGGTTCTTGTCTATTTGCGTAACCGGTTCGAGGTTGATCGGCATTTTCCATCGCCACGTCCATCGCGTTTTCTCTGCCTCCATTTGTCCATCGGCCTTGCATTCTCACTCGCCTTTACGGCCTTTTCGCCCCTAAATTCCGATTTCTATCTCGCCGTTACTTGTACCACGATTCCACTATCTCATCTGCGACGATCGCGGGTCGTTTCGTCGTCGCCATCTTGTTTTGCGCCGGTCTTCATTCCTTGTCGCACCAGCTTTCTAGCCCACGCTATTACACGTGGTTTGTCGTTCGGAATTTGCTTCCTACACTTGTTTACACCCCTCCCATTCATTTGCCGCATTTTTTTCGATCGGCTTCGTGTGCGTGGCGATCGCATCGCCCTTCGGCATTGCTGTTACACGTGGCGTTACTCAGCACTTTTGGTTCACGCCACGGCCCGTTGCTCACGCACGGTTTTCGTTCATCGCTACTGCGTTTTCTGTCACTGTGCGAGCTTGTTTACTTTTATATTTCCATTGTGTTATATTGCTATGGTGTGCGCACGGTCGATCGACCTGTATACCCTCCTCGATCGACCGTCGTGTTACGATCGTGTGCTCCGGTTTTGCTCGGCGCCATTGCCCAAAAATGGTGAAGGACTCGGTTGGGCCGAGCAGCTCTGACGTTCAGAGTTCGCTCGCTTTCCCGGAGGACCAACGAGTTGGTTCCAACTCCGAGCAGACCGTTTTTCCCGCGGGAGAACGGACGGCCGCGGTAGTTGGAGACGACCTTCCCCGCGAAGGGGACGCGGGACTCTCCCTCCTCTACCCGACCGCCGGACGCACGAACGTTGCGTTCGAAAGCTACTAGGCAATTGGCTGCTATTTCCAAATGCTTATCGTTCACCCTGCCCAGAAAATCAAAGGGCAAGGCCCCACTTAGGGACCCACTCAAGTCTAAGCATCCAAGCGGGATTCCGCTTCTCCTCCTCCAGCCACCCTGCTTCTAGCTTTCCTGCGCATAGTCAGACATCCGTTTTACTATGCCCAGTCACGCGACCCTCGGCCCCCGGGGACCTTTGCCGGGGGCGCGGACAGGCACGGGTGACGGTTTTGGACTGGAACCTCCACCCGTCACTCGCATTTATGAGACGCGCGGGTCCACGTCTCCCCCCCCCATCTGGACTCGCCGTCTCACGACGCTCTTCCCCACCGTGCACAGGTGCAGCCAACACCCCTGCACGAGGAGCGTCCCGTTATCTCCGGACGCAGTTTTATGGCCACGTCTTGGCAAGACCATGCACATGACCATAACTCTGGGCGTATGGGAACACCGAGTGCCTCCACCGGTTGTGAACATACACAAGGACGGCCGATCTACCCCGCTCGCCCGTCGCAGGTTCCCCTAGGGGTTCAGGACGCTGGGGGTCCGACCTACTCGGCCCCCCTTTTGGGCAACGTCTCGGTCCCGTTCCCGTTCCTCCGGGGGGAGGATCTACCAGCGGGACCACCGGGTAACCGGCCCTATTCCCCTGGGTCCCAGCGCACTCCCGGGGGGGGGGGGGGGGATGGGGGGGGGGGGGGGGGGACGACATACCATGGTCGAACACTACCCCCCCTCTGCTGCTCAAGGTTACCCCGGTCCCCGGGGAGTCCCTGCACAGTACCCTGGGCCGCCACAGCCCGCTTATCTCCCCGGGGACCAGTGGCTCTATGCCCCCGAGAGAGACCAGTGACTTTACACCCACTCTCACAACCGGAACAGCTATATGGTCGCTTGTGGCACCCAATCTCACAGACCTGGGTCGACCCTTGGTCTCCCACCTCGGGCGCTGTCCGATCGGCAGTCCGGGCTCTCCCACCCTAGCCCGTGCTGAGAGCACAGAGGCCACCCCCCCCCCCCCCCCCCCCCCCCCCCCCCCCCCCCCCCTGCCACCACCCAACGAGGGCGGGACCCTCACGCACCCGCGCAGATGCCCCTGAGGAGGACCTACCTTCCCAGGAATTCGACTCCCCCACACGGAGGACGACGACGATGAGGACCTCTTCTCATCCCTTTACGATATCCGCACCATTGACCGGTTTCGACCGGACTTGGAGTCGAGGGAAGCCCCTCCCTCTGCCGAATCTTGGCCAAACTCAGGCTCGTCGCTCCTCAGTCCCTCTCTTCGCTGTGGGAGAGTCCGGCAATCCGCGCCAGGGGTGCAGACGCCGTCCCCCCCCCCGCCGGGTCAAGACCTTCCCCCGGCACCCAATGCGACCCCCTTCTTCGCTCCCTCCTCGGGACCCGCAGGAAGCACCCAGTGACCTCCCTCCTTGCAGACAATCCGGCGACCAGGGAGTGGGCCATCTCCCAGTCTGATTGTCGCCTGATGCCCAACCGGCCCCCCTACTTCGGGCACCATCTCCTTTAAAGCATTAAAGGACTGCGACCGGGTAGCCCGGATGGGCATCTTACACACCATTGCAGGGCATGCCTACCTTACCATGCTCTTGCAGAGGGCGGAGGTACTCTGGCCTGGGGATGACGGCGCCGTCCCAGTGCCTTCGGACAATACCTCCGAACCACACCATGAGGACGAATCTCGCTTATTCAGCGATCCCTTTATGCGACACCTAGTCAACAGGATATCGCATCACTGGTCGGCTGCGGCGGACAGCGCAGCAACAAGCCACTTCTATTACTTGCTAGTGGCAAGAAACACGGTGCTTACACGCTCTTCACTCCCCGGCACTCAAGGCTTCCCTTCGGTGTGTCCCGGGCCAGGATCACTCGCACTTGGCGAGTACTCCACCTCGGATATGTCCCTTGCGGTCGAGAACGCAACGCAAGGCGGCGTCCTTTGCCCCCCGGCCTCAGCCACGCCCTTCCAGGCCCCCCTATTGGTCTTACCCCAGGTCCATCGGGCCAACACCGTATCCCCGACAAGCCCCATCTCCCAACGCCGGGCCGGCTAAGCGCCCTCTAGATTTGCAGAGGTCAAAATCGAAACCTCACCAGCAACTCCATTTTCGGTTCGGCCAACAGGCACGCCCTCTCCAGTGACTAGGGGACACACCCGCGGTGGGCACGGAACAGGGACAACCCGCCCACCAGGCCAACCCCGGGTTTTACTCCCACCTGTTCGTGATCCCCAAACCCTCGGGGAGATGGAGGCCCATCCTCGACCTCTCTTCCCGCCCTCCCAGATCAGGGACTCCATCCACCACCTAGATTGGGCCACCTCCATAGATCTGAAGGATGCGTACTTCCAGATCCTCCTTTACCCGGCTCACAGACGTTATCTCCGGTTCGTCTGGCAGGGTCGGGTGTTCCGGTTCAAAGCTCTCCCCTTTGGTCTCTCCCTGGCACCCTTCCTCTTCACGAAGGTTGTCAAGGAGATGGCCGCCCTAGCCAGACAGGAGGACATGCGCCTCCTGGTGTACCTCGACGACTGGCTTGTCCTGGCCTCCTCCCGGGCTCAGTGCTGAGCCCACACCACGCGCCTCCTCAGGCTCGGTTCCACCCTGGGTTTTGTAACCAACCCCCTCAGATGCGAACTCATTCCCAGTCAGAGGTTCTCTTTCCTGGGCATGAGTTTCGACACGATTGCCATGAAGGTCGCCCCGACCCCAGAGAGGTCCGCTGGGATAGTGGACCTCATCTTTCGCCTCTTACGGATGATGGAAGTCCCTTTCAGCCCTCATCCGCTAGGTCGGGTCCCCCCCAAACCCCAGCTGCAGAGGGAGTTTCCGTCGTCGTCGGTCCCAGACCTCGGACCGCTGGGACCTGACCATTCCCCTCGGCCACTGGTTCTCTGGCGCCACGGACGAATGGCTCAATCCGTCCACTTTGACCACCCGGCGTTCCAATCTCTCTCCCAACTCAGTCCCTCAATCTGTACACGGACGCCTCCAACTCGGGCTGGGGGGCCCACTTGGGGGACAGTCATGCCTCGGGGGTGTGGGACGCACAGATGGCATGCCTCCACATCAAGATATTAGAATTGGAAGCGGTCAGGCTGGCCTTCCTCCACTTCCAACACCTCATCTCTCCCCCCAACTGGTTCTCCTCCTCACGGACAACACATTGGTAGCCCATTACATCAACAAAGGGGGGGGGGCTCACTCCATCGGCCTCTCCTACGGACAGAGGCCCTCCTTCGCTGGTGTGCCACGCACGGGGAACCACCCTCCGTGCGAGACATATAGCGGGGACACGCAACATCCTGGCAGACTCTCTCAGCCGCTCAGGGACCCTTCTGCACACAGAGTGGACCCTGAACAAGCTGACGCTAACCACACTATGGGAGCACTGGTTCAAGCCCATGGTCGACCTCTTGGCGACCCGCTTCAACCATCGCCTTCCCATGTATGTCTCTCCCGTCCTGGATCTCCGAGCGTACGCAGTCGATGCGCTCCCTCCCTCCCCTGGACGGGACTCATCGCATACACCTTTTCCCCCTTCCCAATACTTCTCAAAGTGATCAGGAAGGCCAGGCTGGAGAGACCCAAACTCATCCTTATAACCCGTGGTGGCCGGCCCAGTTGTGGTTCCCAGACCTCAGGTCCCTAACTCACGTTCCCCTCTCCAGCTAGCCCCTCGGTGGGACTTGCTCAGACAACCCGCGCTCGGGCCTCCCTCACTCCAACCCCCAGATGCTTTGCCTACACGCTTGGCTGATATGCCAACCAAATTGCGACCACCGGTCCCCGCCACCCCCCCGCGGACAGACCCTGGTCTGTCCTAGATACCCTGACAGAAGCGGGGGCATCGCAGTGATTACGGGACTTGGCCTTGGCCTCGCATAGGACCAGCACCGAGTCCCTCTACAATTACCAATGGGAGAGATGGGTCACGTGGTGCACGGCTAACTCGGTCCCCTACCTCCCCCCCCTCCATCATCCAGATAGGCAATTTCCTATCCCATCTTTTCTCCTCTCGAAAGCCCTCGGCTAGTTCCATTCAGGGCTACAGATCGGCCATATGCACCACCATCCGACAGCTGGGCGGCCCATCATTCGACAATGACTTTCTCCTTAGAGAACTATCTCGGGGGGTGGCCCTACGGCAAGTTCAGTCCCCTAGGCGCGCTCCCATGTGGGACCGCTTTCTGGTTCTTGAATCCCTCAAAAACCCCCTTTCGAGCCCCTCCGCGCTTTTCCCTTTGACATTCTCTCCTTCAAGACCACCTTCCTTCTCTCCCTGGCCTCAGCCAGGAGAAGAAGTGGGATTCATGCCCTCAGTGGTGACCCTCGGGACATCGCCTTTCACAGAGACGGCTCGGTCTCGCTTAAGTTCCTGCCGGTTCTTAGCGAAGAACCAGGAACCAGGCACGTCCTCTCCTTCCCTGCTTATCCGCTCCCTAGCGGATATCTTGGGCAGCGAAGGCGGCGGGGACATGGACCTGTGTCCCCCTCTAGTGCCTCAGATACTACTTGGAGCGTTCCCGCCCCAGGCGTTCCTCTCAGAGAAGCCTCCTTATTTCCATCTACCCCAACAGCAAGAAAGACATCTCGCGGGCTCGATTTCTAGGTGGCTATCCAATACTATCAAATCTGCCTATGCCCAGGCCCACAAAGACCTCCCAGCCCTTTCCCCTCGAGCCCACGAGGTCAGAGCGCTGGCCACGTCCACAGCGTTCCAGCACTCTGTCCCCGTGCGCCATCTCCTGGAGGCAGCCTACTGGCGTTCGGAGAGCCCTTTCATAAACTTTTTTATCTAAGGGACATCCGCATGACCAGGGCTGATGGTTCTGAAGGGGGGTTTCATTTGTGGCGGCCAATGCAGCCATAACAGTTAACCCAGGAACCATTAGGGCGCTCGGCCCTCCTCCTATTCCTTTAAATTCTGCTATGGTCTGACATGGTATAGTATACGACGCCAAAATGGGGAGTTTGTATTATACTCCCTGTTTGGCTAAGTATACTTACCATGTCAGACTCTAATGCCCGCCCTACCTTCCCCGCTAGCGCCAAGGTTCCCTGGGGTTGCCTTGCGCGCAGGCCTCGTTGAATGACGGACGGTACACAATCTTCGGCATCTTCCGTAATCGGAAGTAGGGTGGGCGTCACGTGACTATCTTATGACTGCATTTGCCACAAAACTTCGGCCTGACAGAGCTGACGTACAGCCGTTTAATGCTATGGTCTGACATGGTAAGTATACTTAGCCAAACAGGGAGTATAATACAAACTCCCCATTTTTAATGAAGTAAACTAACTGACAGCCCGTCTGTCATTTATTCATGACATGCTGTTTGCAGCTAGGAAAATAATTCTGCAATGATTTCCTTGTATTGATATTCTTTTGACATTTTTTTTTTCTTTCTTTCTTTCTTTTTTTTTTTTTTTTTTTTTGTTTTTAACTAATGATGAATGACATTGATTTATCAGAGAAACTGGTTGTCAGTCTGGCAACATTGCTGATTTAGTATGATGATGATGTTGTTTGCAGCAACATTGATGATTTGGTATGATGATGATGTTTGCAGCAACATTGCTGCTTTTTGGTATGATGATGATGATGTTGTTTGCAGCAACATTGCTGATTTGGTATGATGATTATGTTGTTTGCAGCAACATCGCTGATGTGGTAGGATGATGATGTTTGCAGCAACATTGCTGATTTGGTATGATGATTAAGTTGTTTGCAGCAACATTGCTGATTTGGTATGATGATGATGTTGTTTGCAGCAACATTGCTGATTTGGTAGGATGATGATGTTTGCAGCAACATTGCTGATTTGGTATGATGATTAAGTTGTTTGCAGCAACATCGCTGATGTGGTATGATGATGATGTTGTTTGCAGCCTGGAAGAGATTCTGCAGTTTTCAGACATGGAGGAAGAAGAAGAAGGCAAGCGGAGCATGGAGAAGGGCAAGACACGCAGTGCCTTTATCGTGGAGAGTGGCGGCGACGTCGTTGACATCCTGGACAAGAGCGCTGCCAAGAAAGTCATGGGTCAGCATGGCGATTTTTTTTTTTTTTTTTTTTCTGATCGACACCACCACAGCAGCATTTTTGTGTTGCTAGAAACAAAAAAAAAACACAGTGGAACCTCATTGTAGGGATTCCCGGTGATTATTAAAAAACTGGGTCTTTAAAGGGAGGTAGTTTTGATTTGGAGGAACGTCTAGCTTGGTCAGACACAAATGTTCACAAACAAATCTTTGATGTGTGCAAGTTTTTATTTGGAGTTATGTCTAGCATACACTCTGACAGTCATGTATTGGAAAATCAAGGGTCAGCCGTGACACAATTCATTTTTGGTGCATGTCCTTGGTAGTCTGTTCACACAAACTGGCACTGTTGGGGTTGAATCTCTCCAACACCAGTCGTTCTTTTTTTTTTCATCACTGTTCTCTTCTCCTGTTTGTTTGTTTGGTTTTTTTTTTACATGACGTGGTCCTTTTATTGGGAGCCTATGGGATTCTTAAAGATTTTCATGATCATCAAGAGTTATTGTTAAATATACATATTTTTTACACCAAAAGTGTTTTTAAGTTTTCAAACTAAACAAGGCAGGTAACTCTTGATGTCTTGGATTTATGTGCATATAAAAGTTTCAGCATGGCTATGAAAGGTGGCCTTGTTATTTATCATGTGCAGTGTTTGTCTCCATGGTTCACTGAAGATTTTGTTTGTTTGTTTTTGCTTTTTGCTTTTTTCCCCCATTTTTGACACAGTTCTTCAAAAATGAATGCCAAAATGCATTATTTCCCATGGTCGATGTAATTATTTCATTGATTCTCACTTGCACCCTTGTGCATAAGTGCACATGGAAATGCTTGGAAATGCTGTTGAATTCAATATTTGCCCATCTGCTGTTTGTTGTCAACTGCCTTCTTATTACACCTGTATTGTTGTTTGTAAAGCACTTCCAAGTACTTGGTTCTTGTAGCAGTGCAAAGTGCAAAGTTAGCTAGAGGCTTTGAGAAGAGAAAGTAGTCTGGGAGTAGGTACGGGGAGAAAGGGGGGGGGGGGTTTCACTACATTTGTGTGGTGGCACGCATGTATGAACATCTATTTCACATTCATTTAAGTATTCATTTCAGTAGCAATGACTACTGCTGCCTGCTATCTATTCATTTGTAATGCTTTCTGATTTTTTTATGCTGTAAACCAAGTTCTGAGCAATTGTACTGTTCCAGTATATTTAGAATTGTATGAAATAGGTTTTGTATGAACACAGGAGTTTATCATTTTGCGAAAACAAACAAAACCCATGTCTATGTTTGTGTGACAGCAAGCAAACCGAAAAGCATTGCTGAAACTGTGGCTGCCAAGGAGAGAGAGGGTCCGCATGGTGGCTTCAAGACGGCGCCAGACGGGCGACTGATCATCACCGACATGGAAGAGAAGAAGCAGGGTCGGCTGTTTTGTTTTATGTTAATGATTTGTGTTCTTGTTTTTGTTAATTCTTTAAGTATCTGTTCAGTTTATTGATGAGATGCATTCCTTGTACAAGGTGTGTATGTATGAGAGAAAGTGTATGTCTGTGTTCGTATGTGTTGGCTGTAACAGTGTTCATATACCATGTTTGTTTTATCTTAATTTTAAATTGTTTTCCCCCCCAGAAATCATATGGCTAAATGCGTGTTTAGCCATTTCATGTCGTTTTTTTGGTGATGCCTTTATGAATTTGATGCTAATTGTGTGTTGACTCATGTTTTCCCCGACTTACTAGATTGTACTTTATGCTTTGACCCACTGGACACAGGTGACTGGAAAGATGGGAAAAAAATTGACTGTCATTTACTCTCCTCCACTTTTGAAAGAGTGAGCTCCCTTAGCTTAGAGCATGACTGATGTATCTTGATTGGGGGGAAAAGTGTTTATTTTTGTGTGACATTGTATTTTCATTAGATTTTCATGATATTTTGTTTTCACTTCATGGCGGAGAAACACTTTTCTTTAGTATTTAAGTTTTTCTTTAGTGTACATGTTTATTGTTCTATGTTCGGAGAGATTTTATGGGATTATCTTTTTTATGACATGCCACGAATGCACAACATCAGGACAGCTGTCCTGTCACATTGTGCTGGCAGAAATTCTCCTGTTTTTCTTTCGAATATGTACTGGACGCAGTCACATTTTACACTTAGTTTTAAGTTTCTTGGTTAAAAAAAAGTAGTGTTTTGATCCAAAAGTTTTAAGAACAAGGTGTTTGGAACATTTGCATATCAAGTGATTAAGATGACATGTTTTTGTTTTGTTTTCTTTTGTTTTTTTTACATCACAACAGTGTTTTCGTTAAAGCTAAAATGTGTTAAGAGATTCATGAGAGCAAGGTCCATCTTTTACACTTTCAATTCATTTTTGATTGTAGACTACAGAGGTGCAAATAAAAGCAAAAATTGCATTTCCGCAAGAGATTCCATATGTGGTGACTGCCGGGAAAGTGATAAAACTGTTGCACTAACCTCGCCGTGACTCATGATGTGATTGCAGGTGAAAAACAGGACTCTGAGGAGGAGGAGGACCTGGATGACCTGTTGACGATGATCGAAGGGGGTTCAGAGGTGAGTGAAAGTCCAAGTGGACTACCTTTATCATCGCACAGGACGCACAAAGTCCGAATGAACTCCCTTTAATATCGTACAGGACACAGAAATTCTGAGTTAACTCCCTTTATCATCGTACTGGACATAGAAAGTCTGAGTTAACTCCCTTCATCATTGTACAGGACACAGAAATTCTGAGTGAATTCCTTTATCATCGTACAGGATGTAGAAAGTCTGAGTGAACTCCCTTCATCATTGTACAGGACACAGAAATTCTGTGTGAACTCCTTTATTAGTGTACAGGAGGAAGTGTGAATGAACTTCCTTTTATCGTTGTACATGACGCAGAGAGTCTGAGTGAACTTTTTTTATCATTGATGGTCACTACAGACACCATCACTGTCACTACGAACACCATCACTGTCACTAAGAACACCTCTACAGACACACACTGACGGTCACTACAGACACCATCACTGTCACTACGAACACCATCACTGACACTACGGACACCATCACTGTCGCTACGAACACCTCTACAGACACACTGAGTGTCACTACAGACACCATCACTGTCACTACGAACACCATCACTGTCACTACGAACACCTCTACAGACACACTGAGTGTCACTACAGATGCCGTCACTGTCACTACGAACACCATCAGTGTCACTAAGAACACCTCTACAGACACACTGACGGTCACTACAGACACCATCACTGTCACTACGAACACCATCACTGACACTACAGACACCATCACTGTCGCTACGAACACCCTCTACAGACACACTGAGTGTCACTACAGACACCATCACTGTCACTACGAACACCATCAGTGTCACTACAGACACCCTTACAGACACATTGACTGTCACTACAGACACCATCACTGTCACTATGAACACCATCACTGTCACTATGAACACCATCACTGTCACTACGAACACCATCACACCATCACTGTCACTATGAACACCATCACTGTCACTACGAACACCATCACACCATCACTGTCACTATGAACACCATCACTGTCACTACGAACACCATCACTGTCACTACGAACACATCTACAGACACACTGAGTGTTACTACAGACGCCATCACTGTCACTACGAACACCATCACTGTCACTACGAACACCTCTACAGACACACTGAGTGTCACTACAGACGCCATCACTGTCACTGCAAACACCATCACTGTCACTACGAACACCTCTACAGACACACTGAGTGTCACTACAGACACCGTCACTGTCACTGCAAACACCATCACTGTCACTATGAACACCTCTACAGACACACTGAGTGTCACTACAGACGCCGTCACTGTCACTGCAAACACCATCACTGTCACTACTACGAACACCTCTACAGACACACTGAGTGTCACTACAGACACCATCACTGTCACTGCAAACACCATCACTGTCATTTCGAATACCCCTACAGACACACTGACTGTCACAACTGACACAATCACTGTCACTACGATCATCATCACTGTCACTACGAACATCTCTACAGACACACTGACTGTCACTACGAACACCATCACTGACGCTACTAACACCATCAGTGTCACTACGAACATTTCTACAGACACACTGACTGTCACTACGAACACCATCACTGACACTACTAACACCAGTGTCCTACGAACATCTCTACAGACACACTGACTGTCACTACGAACACCATCACTGACACTACTAACACCATCAGTGTCACTACAGACACCCCTACAGACACACTGAGTGTCACAACTGACACCATCACTGTCACTATGAACACCATCACTGACACTAGGGACATCTCTACAGACACACTGACTGTCACTACGAACGCCATCACTGTCACTACAGACACCATCACTGTCACTGCGAACACCTCTACAGACACACTGAGTGTCACCTTGAAGACTGGTCACTGCAGTCAGGATAATTTGTCATGACAGACTCATGAACTGTCATGACGAACATGACTGTTGCTTCATCTTTCCATCAGCGCTGTCTCAGAAGAAAAAGAAACACCTGAAGGTGCTGGGGAGGACCCAGAGAAGCACTGTCCTCACCTGCCTTTTAGAGCAGTCCTGTACCACCTTGGAGGCCTGCGCTGTGTTGACAATGGGTACAGGCACTTGCAGGACACTCCATTAAGATATCAAGGGACATAACTGCTCCTGAACAGAGGTAAATCAGGCTACAGGATGCAACTCATAACAGTCTTAAAGTTGCATCCCCATGGTGTACCAGTGTACCAGCCCTGCAGAGCCCACCGGCGAAAAACACCACCCTCCAGCTGCCGAGCACACCCCACAGACCCAACCACCCCTGCCCACGGACAGATGAAGACAGTGCAACTCCAGACACAGCCAAGCTTTTGCCATATGGTCTTATGTGCCCTCAAGAGAGAATCCAAAGTTGTAGTCTTTCCCACTGTCAGCAGGACTTTCCCTGTGGTCAGTGGGTCTTTCCTCACCATCACTGGACCTTTCTCCAGGGTCAGCCTAGTTCAGGCAAAAGAAAAAAAGAAACACCCGAAGGTGCTGGGGAGGACCCAGAGAAGCACTCATGAACTGTCATGACGAACATGACTGTTGCTTCATCTTCTTTCCATCAGCGCTGTCTCACACTGTAAGATGTATAAACACTATTACATACTCTCAGGGTATATCAGCTTGTAACATCTCTTACTGTAAGATGTATAAACACTATTACATACTGTCAGGGTATATCAGCTTGTATCATCTCTTACTGTAAGATGTATAAACACTATTACATACTGTCAGGGTATATCAGCTTGTATCATCTCTTACTGTAAGATGTATAAACACTATTACATACTGTCAGGGTATATCAGCTTGTAGCATCTCTTACTGTAAGATGTATAAACACTATTACATACTCTCAGGTATATCAGCTTGTAGCATCTCTTACTGTAAGATGTATAAACACTATTACATACTCTCAGGGTATATCAGCTTGTAACATCTCTTACTGTAAGATGTATAAACACTATTACATACTCTCAGGGTATATCAACTTGTAACATCTCTTACTGTAAGATGTATAAACACTATTACATACTCTCAGGGTATATCAACTTGTAACATCTCTTACTGTAAGATGTATAAACACTATTACATACTCTCAGGGTATATCAACTTGTAACATCTCTTACTGTAAGATGTATAAACACTATTACATATTCTCAGGGTATATCAACTTGTAACATCTCTTACTGTAAGATGTATAAACACTATTACATACTCTCAGGGTATATCAGCTCGTAACATCTCTTACTGTAAGATGTATAAACACTATTACATACTGTCAGGGTATATCAGCTTGTAGCATCTCTTACTGTAAGATGTATAAACACTATTACATACTCTCAGCACGTATAACCTTGTAACATCTCTTACTGTAAGATGTATGAAAACTATTGTGCCATGTTTGTGACATGGAACAAAAGTTTGTGTACACCTGAGACACGTTTTGCTGAGGCTAGATGCTAGGAATTCTTGCGAGTTTGTGGAGTGGTGACATTTTATTGGTCGTTCTCACCTCAACGGAGGCAAGACATTGGCGAAAGTTTGCTGGAGTTTCTTCAGAGTTGCCTTGCATGGCAGACAGTCATAAGATTCACTGATTCATTTATGAAAAGTCTGAACGTGACCAGCTGCTGTGGCAAAGTGATTGGCATCATGGACTCCCAGCTGGGAGGTGATGAGTTCAATTCCCATGGGAGTCATGCGGGATTTTTCTGCCCCGACTGGGCTCAACCCAGAGTTGAGTTTGCTACAGGCTCAGTTTGGAAGACTAGGACCACACAGTCAAGTTTCATCTACTTAATGGATGTGTATTTGAGAGTGTTGCTCAGATTTCCTGACCAACACTGCAGGTGTCTGTATCTCTCAGGCCTGGTTGACACTGGATTATATTATGAAAGAAAGCGTAGAATACAGCCCTGTCATGCAGTCTCAGACTGTTGTGGCCTTGGTTTGATTCTGTCGGGATCACTAGTATTGGGAGTCCTTGGGGGCTGGCACTGGACGGACGTGGTAGTGCCCTCTGGAGGGAGAGCTCATTCATGCCAGCTCAGTAACTAAGCAATTATTGTTGTCAGTAGGGGGCTTAGTAGGTGGTGTTCTGCATATGTTGGATCAGAACAGGCGCCACTGAACACCACCGAAGTGACTCAGCAGCTGTGCTATAGCTCCTCCGATGGGTTGTCTCTTGATGACTTGACATTGACTGCTCCCTGTGAATTGCTGGTGCCGGGGGGGCTGCTGCGGGACCGACTGGGCTGTGGGTGTGGGTGTTTGAATGAGTGGCGTGGGTGTACTGCCACTGAGATGGCACAGAAGATGGGACAGCAAAAAAAAAAAAAAAAGTATGAAGGCCGTCTGTTTTGAGCACAGAGCAGTCAGTCAGAATGCTGACCATCTAAAACTTGTAACAGTTTGAAGAAGTGGCCATGTTGTTAATTTGAATCAGTCTAGCTCCTCGCTCTTGCCCCTGTCATCTTGTGCTTGTTATGTAGCTTGCATAGACATGCCACTTGCCAGTTCTCACATCTGTGAATTCAGCCTCAGGTCGCATTGAAAACAGGATGAAGGGACCAGAACTACTAGTTTTATCATTCTTCAATTTATCATTATTATTACTAAAGGGAGCAGTGACTGTTTTTTTTGTTTTGTTCTGTTTTGTTTTTATTTCAAACAAACTTGTTTCATTGAAGCAATGCTGTGAGTAAAGTTACTTTTCATTTGTTTTACTAACAGACACAGATCCAGTAGCCATCACAGTTGAAATTTTAAGCCTTTAAGAATGAATAGGCATAAGTACACTCATATCTGAAAGAAAAGCACAATATCATGGCTCAAACTTTGTTTACTTATGTAAAAGATAACCAAGTTGGTATCATCAGATCCAAAATATTCATATTTGTTTCACATATTTGTAATTAGCTGTGACTGTGTGCAGAAAAAAAGCGCCGAAAGCGTCTACGGGAAGCTGCTGAACACGACGAGGAGCCTCAGAGTAAATACAGACGTGAGTGAATCATTGTTTCTGTTGTAGTCAGGTCATGAAGGCATTTCACTCCCTCACACAGGCTGAAGAGCAACACAGTGGGAGCATGCTACCAAGGATGCTCTGTCGCTTATGAAAGCAGTCACGAGGGCCTTGCCTTGAATGGCTCGCCCCATGTTGAATGGAACTACCATGGGATACCTAGCCCTGTTAAAAATGGCTCGCCCCATGTTGAATGGAACTACCACGGGATACCTAGCCGTATTAAAAATGGCTCGCCCCATGTTGAATGGAACTACCACGGGATACCTAGCCGTGTTAAAAATGGCTTCCCCATGTTGAATGGAACTACCACGGGATACCTAGCCGTGTTAAAAATGGCTCGCCCCGTGTTGAATGGAACTACCATGGGATACCTAGCCATGTTAAAAATAGTAGATCGGCCAGTCATGCTTTGGCTTGTAGTGTGTCAGACCAGTTCGGTATGTCTTTGACGTGCAGTAAATTAAACCAGTCAGAAACACCCAAGCCCAGCAGTATTGTAAATCAGCTGGGAATGCCCGCCCTACTGTCTGTTGAATCAGTTTGGAATGTGTGCCCTATGGTTTGTAAAATCAGTGAGGAATGCCCTGCCCTACTGTCTGTTGAATCAGTTTGGAATGTGTGCCCTATGGTTTGTAAAATCAGTGAGGAATGCCCTGCCCTACTGTCTGTTGAATCAGTTTGGAATGTGTGCCCTATGGTTTGTAAAATCAGTGAGGAATGCCCTGCCCTACTGTCTGTTGAATCAGTTTGGAATGTGTGCCCTATGGTTTGTAAAATCAGTGAGGAATGCCTTGCTCTGTAGTACATGAAATCAGCCAGGAATGCTCTGCCCTGTAGAACATGAAATCAGCCTGTAAAACCTTCCACTGTAGAGTACAGTTAGTATGCCAGCTAGGAACACTGCTTAGTGCTACAGTATATATATCTGTTCAGAAATGGTTTGACGTGATCGGGAATGCCCTGCAGTACATGAAATCAGCCTGTAAAGCCTTCCACTGTAGAATACAGTTAGTATGCCAGCTAGGAACACTGCTGAGTGCTACAATATATATCTGTTCGGAAATGGTTTTTGACGTGATCGGGAATGGTTTGCCTTGTGATACAGTGAGCCAGCCTGTCATGTGTGGAACCAGCTCAGAATGCTGCTGCTGTTTGCTGTCATATTGCTCGTTCTTCATTTCCATTGTCCTGAATGTTGTTTATCTTGCCTGAAGAAGACCTAAGAGGTTTAAATGCATTGTGTTTTGTCTTGTAATTTGTTGGTCCCTGTTGTTCGGCAGACTTGCTGATAATTCTTTTTAAAATTTGTTTTGACACTTACAGACAGGGTAGGAAAGAAGTACAATGATGTTTTTGTGCAAATGGCCAGAATGATTGGAGCTTGATGCACTAATGCGGACCTTAGCTGTTGAAGGGTTAACCAAGTGATGGAAGCATGAGGCAATAATGCGGACCTTAGCTGTTGAAGAGTTAACCAAGTGATGGAAGCATGAGGCAATAATGCGGACCTTAGATGTTGAAGGGTTAACTAATTGAATGGAGCATGAGGCAATAATGCGGACCTTAGCTGTTGAGTTAACTAACTGAATGGAGCATGAGGCAATAATGCGGACCTTAGCTGTTGAAGAGTTAATCAACTGAATGGAGCATGAGGCAATAATGCGGACCTTAGCTGTTGAAGGGTTAACCAAGTGACCATGAGCATTCAGATGTTCCTGTCCAGTGCAGGTGGAAATGTAAAATGAATACTTACTGTTTTCTCTTTGCAGCGGGAGGTAGTGGTATTCACAGACCGTTGACCAAGAACGCAGAGTATGGAGCCGAGTACAGGTCAAAGGTAACTGCTCTCGGGTCTTTTTTTCTCCATGTCATTTTGTAAACAATTTTATCTGCTTCTATCTTTAAACTTAAAGCCAACCTGTCTTCATTTGTATTGTTTTTACCACCAAAGAGGTAAGATAGTGTTTGTATGTGTGTTTGATAGATTCTTCAGGTAGTTATGCTTCATTTCATGTCAGCATGTTCTGTCTGTAGTGATGTTGTTCTTAATCCGTGGAAAATTCTACCATTGCAGTAAATGCTCGATCCCATCTTGACCCTGATTAGGGAGATTGTACTTTTTTCTTTAGTTCGTACTGCGTTTTGTTGATAGGTAAGTTACACTGTTGGATTTGACATGAATGAAGTGAGTTCCAAAGGGAGGTGACTGCAGGCTGAATTGAAACAAAAGAAAAGTTACTCCTCCGCCGAACGGAAGAGACAAAATTTTGTCTTGTAATATGTTTGTCCTGTTCGTTCTACAGAAAAGTAGTTTTCAAGTGTATGAATAATGTTGAAAGAGAATTGCTTGGAATGTTCGAACGTCTGACAGTCTTGTTCTGTGTGCACAGAAAGGGGCAGGTGACGTGAAGAAAGCTGGGAAACATGATCCATACACATACGTCCCACTGGAACTGAAAAACCTGAACAAAAGGTGAGTATTCCCCTGTCATTGTTCATGTCTGATGTGTGTTCTGTCTGATGTTTGTCTGCCACAGTGTGTGTGTGTGTGTGTGTGTGTGTGTGTGTGTGTGTGTGCGTGTTCTGCTTTGGGATGTCTAATAATCTGTTTTGCATTAATGCGCCCTCTCATCCTTTCTGTTTATTTCTGATATGTTTTTGAAAAAATCTTTGTGTTTGAAAAAAAAAAAAAAAAAGTGTGTTTATTTCATGGTGTTTACACACATTTTTTTATGGTGATGGTTTTGAGTAATGATTGTCAAGAACTAAACAAGTACAGTCACTTTTTTTTTTGACAAAAATTAATGTGGGTAAGTATAGACTGTTTAAACTTTCTCATCTCTCTTAAGATTTCGATTTACTTATGATCATTCGTATTAATTTGTTTGGATAAATCAGTGAACTGCAGACTGTGCATGCGTACATTTTCTTACATTACATTGTTTGGATAAATCAGTGAACTGCAGACTGTGCATGCGTACATTTTCTTACATTACATTGTTTGGATAAATCAGTGAACTGCAGACTGTGCATGCGTACATTTTCTTACATTACAGAAAAAATGTAGATGACCAGCTTACATTGACAGCAAAATGTGTCTTTGTCAGTGAAAATGTGTCTTTGTCAGTGAAAATGCGTCTTTGTCAGTGAAAATACCCATATTAATAGAAACAATGTTTTGGCATTACAAAGGGTTATACTGTGTCTTTTGACAGGAAACAAGCCAAACTGAAGGGGCAGTTTTCTGGCCTGGTGAAGGGGGCGAAGAAGGGGGCCCTGAAGGGGATACAGAAGTCAAGAAGTGCCAGGAAGGCGGCGCACAAACATGCAGGAAAAAGGAAATAATGTCTTCTGCTGCACCAGGAAAACAGGAGACGGCAAAAATTGGACATTGGCTGCGAGGCCACTGGGATTCATCGCATGGCAGGGTTCATACTGTTCAAGTATTTCTATACCTCATCTTCAGCCTAAGGGCCTTTGATACTAGGTTCTTGTCTCGAGGAGTTTAAAAAGTCAGTGAAACATGTGGCCATGTCATTATTTTTCCCCATCACAAACACAAGGAAAAGATCAGAAATCTGCCAAAGCGATCCAGGACACAATGGCTATCCCGATAGACAAATGTTTAGTTATCGTTTGTTATTCTGCACTTTTTACCTGTTTATTTGCTCATTATATGGTTCAGTTTTGTGTGTGTGTTTTGACGATTGACATCCAAGGTTTGAGTCCTGTCAAATGAGATGGGGAAGAAATTCCATGACATCTGGATCCGAAGTATGTCATGTATAGACCCTGTGGGGGATGTTGTGTCCGTGCCTCGGTTCTCAGCTGATGCAGTTGTAGGGTGAACTTGTTTCCCTTGTGATAGGTGCAGAGGCATGTGGAGAGAGCATGTGGATGCATGAAAAGACGAATGTGGTTTAATGGTGCGTGTGTTTTGGGAGAGAGGGAGCGAAGGGCATGGTCGGTGCTGAGATGGGTTGAAGGTTTGCTGGGATCTGTCTAGTATATTTTCCATCAGTTGTACAATATCTGTACATTACTAATTGATCCTCCAGTTAGTGTACACACGTTGTAAGTGTGTACAGTTAATGCTCGATTCTTGTATGTGTTCCAGTGTGTTGCACCTGTGCATACACTGTGTGAATGCTGAATGTCTTAAACATAAACTACTTTGTGTGTTGGAACTTCAAGAAAAAGATTAAATAACTGAAGATGACTTTCTCAAATAAAGTTACAAAGAAAAAAATACCAGAGTATTTCAGTGTGGTGAGTCAATATCAGCAGTCTTTGGCATCAAGTGGCATTATCTATGGGAGAAGCATAATTGTAGTACTCATTAGTCAAAGATCACAAATCTGTTTCTCAGCATGTTGTCATTTTTACCATAAACCTAGTTTGTGCAGAATCTCTGTATCAAACTCTCCAACACTGAAATGAATTCCCTACCCTCCTCAGTAGTATTGTCTTGTTCTTTCATTTTAATTTATCTATCAAGAAGTCATCTTTTGCGCCTTTTCAGTCAGTAATGTTATTCCTATGCCACTCATTCCGTTTTTCCTGTACACAAGCATGTTGCTGAATACAGAACCATGTTGCCATGTACACAACCATGTTGTCCTGTACACAACCATGTTGCCCAGTACACAGCCATGTTGCTGTATACCTAACCATGTTGCCCTGCACACAACCATGTCGCCTTGTACACAACCATGTTGCCCTGTACACAACCATGTTGCTGTATACATGTACATAACCATGTTGACCTGTACACAACCATATCCATTTTATGAAGATCTTGGTGCCAGCATCTTTACAGAGCTATCAAAATCTTGTTGCAAATGAACAAAACTGCGCTGTTGATGAGTCCTTTTGGTTGAGTGGTGCCTGTTTTGATCCAACACATGAACTCAAAAGACCCCTACTGTCAATACTTCATTGCACAGCCAGAGTGTGTGAGCAACTCGTAAGGCCACCTCTGCATCCCATGCTATACAAATCACCATGGTTACACTGGACTCTTGACACAAAATACCCCTGGCATGGATATGCAGGGGCAAAGGTCACTACAAGAAAAGAGCCAGGAGGGTCACCGAACTTGACTCTTCTCTACATGAGTCTGTGGGGATTCATCTGTGGTTTGAGACTACATGATAGATTACACTTCCTTTCACATATCAGGCCTGATGGACACAGATTCCTGTTGTGGAACTCCAGAAGGTGGAGGGAATCTCTCAGAGACATCCCTTCAGGAGACCAGTGGTTCTTGTCTTCCCATTAAAGCCCATAGCACACTCAGCCACTCTGGGTAGCAGCTGAACCCTGGACGTGCCTCCCAGCCACAACCAGTGAGATTTATGATACTGAATTTTGGCCAGTGCTCTGTGGTATGCAACATGAGTGGGTCAATGGGGGGAAAATAAAAGTGCTCATGGGAAGCAAGTGCAGACGTGCAAATGCTGTCTGAAATTTGGATGTTAATTTTTACTGTACAAGAGAGATTTTTGTGTTTGCAGATATACAATACATGACATACTTTACATTTTATTGGGGCTGATCCCGAAGTCTGGCACTTAGTTCACATAACCAATATGGGCAGTCCAATACTGATGCACTTTAGTTCACATAACCAATATGGGCAGTCCAATACTGATGCCATTTCAGTCCTTCAGAGTGCTTTCCCCTCTCTCCAAAGAGTTTCAGCTTCCTTAGCCACAAGTCAAACGTTTTTGATGCATCTGATTGAGATACTGTTGAAAGATGCGAGTTCACTGCTGTTCCCATATCCTGTAATTTAAACACGTAAAAACATGTCAGCCAGCGTTTGCTTCATAAGTGGAGCTAAACAGAAGCTGCTTGGGACTAAGCAGTGAGGCAGGATGGGTGAGGGCGAACTTGGATGGATAGCTGTTGTATGTAGGTCGGTCCCTGTGCCTGTGACCTTGGCTTTATAAGTATTTTTATTGTTACAGCACAAACATTATTTTGGTACTAATGTTCGGATGCTTCTAATTAATGACCTGCATAGCTATGGGCAAAACAGTGTTTCATAATATTCCACAGAATGCTTTGCAGGCGTATCTGTGATATGGCCTTGCAAGCTGAAGTCTTAAAAAAGTTCTCTACTGACTGCGGAAACCAGCTCTCAGTTCAATTAGTCTTCCGTCTTAAGCACTCATCCTTGTTTGATTGGATTTTTTTTATACAGAACACCTTTTTTTTTTTTTTTTTGGGGGGGGGGGGGGGGGGGGGGGGGGGGGGGGGGGGGGGGGGGGGGGGGGGGGGGGAACCGCATGCATACTGTTTACAAACTCCTTTGCATGTTCATGACCATTCTGATGCACCAGATCAGGTGGTTTGGGGTAGTGAAGGTGTGTAAATTTTAGCAGAATAATTGTCCACATGCAACTCTTAGAATTATCAAAATGATAAGTGTTTTCAATGTCCTCAGTCAAATGCTGCAATATTCTGTCTGCACATGAACACACAATTTTTCATATGATGTTGAACTAACTGCAAGCATACTTCACCTTCTACCGCCCAAGTCCCACCTGTCTAGTGAAGTGAGAGAGGTGCGATAGTACCTGTGAGTACCTGTAGGTTGGTCCCAGGAACTGTGGCTGTCAGTCAGCTCTGTCAGGCCGAAGTTTTGTGGCAAATGCAGTCATAAGATAGTCACGTGACGCCCACCCTACTTCCGATTACGGAAGATGCCGAAGATTGTGTACTGTACGTCATTCAACTTCGGCCTGTCGCCCAAGCAAGATAAGTCTTGTGCTCTGTCTCGCCTATACTTTGCCTTTGTGTAAAGATTGTTGTGTTTGCACTCTGTACTCATTTATCTGTGGCTTCCGCTTATATCTTGACGTGTGAGGTTATCGGATGGGCTAGCATTCTAACCTTATTTACTGAAATTTTCTCGCGATCGTGGTGCTCCCGGTTCTTGTCTATTTGCGTAACCGGTTCGAGGTTGATCGGCATTTTCCATCGCCACGTCCATCGCGTTTTCTCTGCCTCCATTTGTCCATCGGCCTTGCATTCTCACTCGCCTTTACGGCCTTTTCGCCCCTAAATTCCGATTTCTATCTCGCCGTTACTTGTACCACGATTCCACACTATCTCATCTGCGACGATCGCGGGTCGGTTTCGTCGCCATCTTTTTTTGCGCCGGTCTTCATTCCTTGTCGCACCAGCTTTCTAGCCCACGCTATTACACGTGGTTTGTCGTTCGGAATTTGCTTCCTACACTTGTTTACACCCTCCCATTCATTTGCCGCATTTTCGATCGGCTTCGTGTGCGTGGCGATCGCATCGCCCTTCGGCATTGCTGTTACACGTGGCGTTACTCAGCACTTTTGGTTCACGCCACGGCCGTTGCTCACGCACGGTTTCGTTCATCGCTACTGCGTTTTTTCTGTCACTGTGCGAGCTTGTTTACTTTTATATTTCCATTGTGTTATATTGCTATGTGTGCGCACGGTCGATCGACCTGTATACCCTCCTCGATCGACCGTCGTGTGTTACGATCGTGTGCTCCGGTTTTGCTCGGCGCCATTGCCCAAAATGGTGAAGGACTCGGTTGGGCCGAGCAGCTCTGACGTTCAGAGTTCGCTCGCTTTCCCGGAGGACCAACGAGTTGGTTCCAACTCCGAGCAGACCGTTCTTCCCGCGGGGAGAACGGACGGCCGCGGTAGTTGGAGACGACCTTCCCGCGAGGGGACGCGGGACTCTCCCTCCTCTACCCGACCGCCGGACGCACGAACGTTGCGTTCGAAAGCTACTAGGCAATTGGCTGCTATTTCCAAATGCTTATCGTTCACCCCCTGCCAGAAAATCAAAGGGCAAGGCCCCACTTAGGGACCCACTCAAGTCTAAGCATCCAAAGCGGGATTCCGCTTCTCCTCCAGCCACCCTGCCTTCTAGCTTTCCTGCGCATAGTCAGACATCCGTTTACTATGCCCAGTCACGCGACCCCCTCGGCCCCCGGGACCTTTGCCGGGGCGCGGACAGGCACGGGTGACGGTTTTGGACTGGAACCTCCACCCGTCACTCGCATTTATGAGAGACGCGCGGGTCCACGTCTCCCCCCCCATCTGGACTCGCCGTCTCACGACGCTCTTCCCCACCGTGCACAGGTGCAGCCAACACCCCTGCACGAGGAGCGTCCCGTTATCTCCGGACGCAGTTTTATGGCCACGTCTTGGCAAGACCATGCACATGACCATAACTCTGGGCGTATGGGAACACCGAGTGCCTCCACCGGTTGTGAACATACACAAGGACGGCCGATCTACCCCGCTCGCCCGTCGCAGGTTCCCCTAGGGGTTCAGGACGCTGGGGGTCCGACCTACTCGGCCCCCCTTTTGGGCAACGTCCTCGGTCCCGTTCCTCTCGGGGGGAGGATCTACCAGCGGGACCACGGGTAACCGGCCCTATTCCCCTGGGTCCCAGCGCACTCCCGGGGGGGGGGGGGGGGGGGGGGGGACGACATACCATGGTCGAACACTACCCCCCCTCTGCTGCTCAAGGTTACCTCGGTCCCCGGGGAGTCCCTGCACAGTACCCTGGGCCGCCACAGCCCGCTTATCTCCCCGGGGACCAGTGGCTCTATGCCCCCGAGAGAGACCAGTGACTTTACACCCACTCACAACCGGAACAGCTATATGGTCGCTTGTGGCACCCAATCTCACAGACCTGGGTCGACCTTGGTCTCCCACCGGGCGCTGTCCGATCGGCAGTCCGGGCTCTCCCACCCTAGCCCGTCTGCTGAGCACAGAGCCACGAGGGGCCCTCCCCCCCCCCCCCCCCCCCCCCCCCCCCCCCCCGCCACCACCCAACGAGGGCGGGACCCTCACGCACCCGCGCAGATGCCCCTGAGGAGGACCTACCTTCCCAGGAATTCGACTCCCCACACCGGAGGACGACGACGATGAGGACCTCTTCTCATCCCTTTACGATATCCGCACCATTGACCGGTTTCGACCGGACTTGGAGTCGAGGGAAGCCCCTCCCTCTGCCGATATCTTGGCCAAACTAGCTTGTCGCTCCTCAGTCCCTCTCTTCGCTGTTCGCTGTGGGAGAGTCCGGCAATCCGCGCCAGGGGTGCAGACGCCGTCCCCCCGCCGGGTCAAGACCTTCCCCCGGGCACCCAATGCGACCCCCTTCGGCTCCCTCCTCGGGACCCGCAGGAAGCACCCAGTGACCTCCCTCCTTGCAGACAATCCGGCGACCAGGGAGTGGGCCATCTCCCAGTCTGATTGTCGCCTGATGCCCAACCGGGCCCCCCTACTTCGGGCACCATCTCCTTTAAACAGGGTTCGCACAGGGCCCTAAAAGGCCTTAAAAGGCCCTAACTTTTTTAGGCAAAAAATAGGGGCCCTAAAAGGCCTTAAAAATCAAAATGAAGAGGCTGGAGGCCCTAAAAGGCCCTAAAACCAGAACAGCCTAAAAAAAATTCTAAAAAAAAATGTGAAACAACAACAACAAATCAAAGAAGAATGATCAGAAAAAAAAAAAAAAAAAACCGATTTTCATAATAGGTAAATGCCGAATCAGTACTGATCGATCATGGTGTAAAGTCGTTCAAGGGAAGTAACTCCACGACAAAGTATTTGTGCTGTCCGCCATCTTGGATTTTCCATGTGTTGAACGAAGCAAGGGCCACAGTTCGTTTTTTCAACGAAATTTGACATTTCATTGAGAGTTTCTTTTATAAGATTTCGTCAGTTTTCACTCAGAAACATGGGGAAGTGCTTATTCCAAGATCTGTGGCTTGATAATTCTGAATATAAACTCTGGCTTCGCCAAGATAACTTAGACAAATATCGGTTCTATTGTGTAGTTTTTTGTAAGAAGGGAAAAAGGCCTTCAAACTCGCCAAAAAGGGAAGAAACATTTCAGACTTGGAGAAGGCGAGTGCTACAGCGGCAGTGTCCTTATAATTTTTTTTTTTTAAAGATCGTGACAGTGGGCAAGCTTGAAGTAGTACTAGTACATCAACAAGTTTTTGTTCAAAAAAGCACTTTTGTGCTGGTCCTTCAACGAGTTCTAGTGCTTCTACTGCAACTTCGTTTGGCCCTAATGCCCCCCTCTGACACCCCTGTTCTTTCCCTTAACCCCCATATTTGAATCACCAGCATCCTAACACAACTACATGATTACACTAGTCCATCACCTCAGCTGCAACCCACTACTATATATATTCCATAAATTCACACACCCACTCATACCACATTAACTTGCAGTGCCCCCCCCCCCCCCCCCCCCCCCCCCCCCCCCCCCCCCCCCCCCCCCCCCCCCCACTGACCACTCCCTTCCTTTGTCCACATTATGTTCCCCCACCCCACCCCTCTGTGCACAAGTATTCTAAGGGGCTTGTGTCTCCCCTCTCCCCTCTACATACATATATATAGGTATGCTTAGATGTATGTGCATGTGTTTGTCAGGTGTGTGTGTGTGTTTGTTTGTTTTGTTTGTTTTTTTTTTTTTAACACAGATTCCCCATATGACCACTATCATTATTACCACCACTCATAAGATGTCCTGTGTATGCTAATCCTTTTTTTTATTTTTTTTTTTTTTTTTTTTATATGTATGTGTGTGGATGTGCCTGTGTATGCATGTATGCATGTGTGTGTGTGTGTATGTACATGTGTGTGCGTGCATGTATCATGCATGCGTGTGTGCATGAGACGGTGATGATTTCGCCTGTGACAACCATCACCATCAATCAATCAGTCATTGATCATTGCCCCCCCCCCCCAGTGTTTTTTTTTTTTTTTTTTTTTTTTTAACTCAACTGGCATTATCATGCCAAAGCTATCATGCTATTTCACTTATGGCAATGATCAATCATCAAATTTATTTTTTTTTTTTCTCTCCCCCACCCCCCACCGGCATTAATACATCAATGCCACCACAGTATTTCACTTATGACAATGGTCACCACCCTGTAGTACTGTAGATCTCATCTCAGTGATCAACATCCATCAGTCATTGATCATTTCCTTTATTCCCCCACTGGCATTATCGTACTTGCCAATACACTATCCTACTCCTTTTACAAAAATGACCATCATCCTACACCACTGTGGATCATACCTACACCTTGACCATGATCATCATCCACCCATCTTTGAACACCTCCCCCCATTCCCCCGCAAGCATTTTACACCAATGCCACAACATTATCCCACTTATACAACAATATCATCATCCTACAGTACTGTTTACTCAAATCATACATGATCATCACCCATCAGTCATCTACCCCTACCCCCCTCCACCCTCTTTCTCAACCTGCAATATTATACTAATGCCCACACTTATTATTCCACTTACCACAATGACCATGATCCTACAGTACTATTGATCTCACCCATGCCAATGAGCATCACCCACAGGTCATTGATATTTTCCTTTATCCCCCCCAACTTGCACCATCACCACTACATTTTTCCACTTATATAACAATAGTCATCATCCTATGGTACTACTGATCTAAAATGATTACCATTTCTCGGTTACTGAAAATACTCCCATCCAGTGAACACCTTCATACTGCACTATATATGGAAATGAAGAAGCTGACCAATTGACAAAGGAATGAGGGACAGCAGCCCAACTGTAAAAGTAGCCTCCTTGGAATAAATCAAAAGTATTTCCAAGAGGAAATAGGAGGATGACTTGAGCACTGGACTGTTCTCACTGGACTGTTCTCTCCTTCAACCAGAGGCAGTGTGTGCTAGTCAATCAAGGACAAGGCAGCTGTTAGTCAGGTGGAAAGAAAGCATAGGCCTACTTTTTTCTTCATCTTGTGACTTGTATTCCTAAGACTTCTGCCTTGTGTGTGCTGCAAGAACACTGTGTTTACTCTAGCCATTGTAAAAAATTTCTTTGTTTTCATACGGATATGGAATTGACAAGATTCATACCAGAAAGTGATTAGGTACTTGCTGAATGGAGGTCTTTATTGGAGAAAATCGCATCTGTGGGAGGCAGTGGTGAGCATGGGCATCTTACACACCATTGCAGGGCATGCCTACCTTACCATGCTCTTGCAGAGGGCGGAGGTACTCTGGCCTGGGGATGACGGCGCCGTCCCAGTGCCTTCGGACAATACCTCCGAACCACACCATGAGGACGAATCTCGCTTATTCAGCGATCCCTTTATGCGACACCTAGTCAACAGGATATCGCATCACTGGTCGGCTGCGGCGGACAGCGCAGCAACAAGCCACTTCTATTACTTGCTAGTGGCAAGAAACACGGTGCTTACACGCTCTTCACTCCCCGGCACTCAAGGCTTCCCTTCGGTGTGTCCCGGGCCAGGATCACTCGCACTTTGGCGAGTACTCCACCTCGGATATGTCCCTTGCGGTCGAGGAACGCAAGCAGGCGGCGTCCTTTGCCCCCCGGCCTCAGCCATGCCCTTCCAGGCCCCCCTATTGGTCTTACCCCAGGTCCATCGGGCCAACACCGTATCCCCGACAAGCCCCATCTCCCAACGCCGGGCCGGCTAAGCGCCCTCTAGATTTGCAGAGGTCAAAATCGAAACCTCACCAGCAACTCCATTTTCGGTTCGGCCAACAGGCATGCCCTCTCCAGTGACTAGGGACACACACCCGCGGTGGGCACGGAACAGGGACAACCTGCCCACCAGGCCAACAACCCGGGGTTTACTCCCACCTGTCGTGTTCCCCAAACCCTCGGGAGATGGAGGCCCATCCTCGACCTCTCTTCCCGCCCTCCCAGATCAGGGACTCCATCCACCACCTAGATTGGGCCACCTCCATAGATCTGAAGGATGCGTACTTCCAGATCCTCCTTTACCCGGCTCACACGTTATCTCCGGTCGTCTGGCAGGGTCGGGTGTTCGGTTCAAAGCTCTCCCCTTTGGTCTCTCCCTGGCACCCTTCCTCTTCACGAAGGTTGTCAAGGAGATGGCCGCCCTAGCCAGACAGGAGGACATGCGCCTCCTGGTGTACCTCGACGACTGGCTTGTCCTGGCCTCCTCCCGGGCTCAGTGCTGAGCCCACACCACGCGCTCCTCAGGCTCGGTTCCACCCTGGTTTTGTAACCAACCCCCTCAGATGCGAACTCATTCCCAGTCAGAGGTTCTCTTTCCTGGGCATGAGTTTCGACACAATTGCCATAAAGGTCGCCCCGACCCCAGAGAGGCCCGCTGGGATAGTGGACCTCATCTTTCGCCTCTTACGGATGATGGAAGTCCCTTTCAGCCCTCATCCGCTAGGTCGGGTCCCCAAACCCCAGCTGCAGAGGGAGTTCCGTCGTCGTCGGTCCCAGACCTCGGACCGCTGGGACCTGACCATTCCCCTCGGCCACTGGTTCTCTGGCGCCACGGACGAATGGCTCAATCCGTCCACTTTGACCACCGGCGTTCCAATCTCTCTCCCGACTCAGTCCCTCAATCTGTACACGGACGCCTCCAACTCGGGCTGGGGGGCCCACTTGGGGGACAGTCATGCCTCGGGGGTGTGGGACGCACAGATGGCATGCCTCCACATCAAGATATTAGAATTGGAAGCGGTCAGGCTGGCCTTCCTCCACTTCCAACACCTCATCTCGCCCAACTGGTTCTCCTCCTCACGGACAACACATTGGTAGCCCATTACATCAACAAGGGGGGGGGGGGGGGGGGGGGCTCACTCCATCGGCCTCTCCTACGGACAGAGGCCCTCCTTCGCTGGTGCCACGCACGGGGAACCACCCTCCGTGCGAGACATATAGCGGGGACACGCAACATCCTGGCAGACTCTCTCAGCCGCTCAGGGACCCTTCTGCACACAGAGTGGACCCCTGAACAAGCTGACGCTAACCACACTATGGGAGCACTGGTTCAAGCCCATGGTCGACCTCTTGGCGACCCGCTTCAACCATCGCCTTCCCATGTATGTCTCTCCCGTCCTGGATCTCCGAGCGTACGCAGTCGATGCGCTCTCCCTCCCCTGGACGGGACTCATCGCATACACCTTTCCCCCTTCCCAATACTTTCTCAAGTGATCAGGAAGGCCAGGCTGGAGAGACCCAAACTCATCCTTATAACCCCGTGTGGCCGGCCCAGTTGTGGGTTCCCAGACCTCAGGTCCTAACTAACTCACGTTCCCCTCTCCAGCTAGCCCCTCGGTGGGACTTGCTCAGACAACCTCGCTCGGGCCTCCCTCCCTCACCAACCCCCAGATGCTTTGCCTACACGCTTGGCTGATATGCCAACCAAATTGCGACCACCCGTCCCCGCCACCCCCGCGGACAGACCCTGGTCTGTCCTAGATACCCTGACAGAAGCGGGGGGCATCGCAGTGATTACGGGACTTGGCCTTGGCCTCGCATAGGACCAGCACCGAGTCCCTCTACAATTACCAATGGGAGAGATGGGTCACGTGGTGCACGGCTAACGGCTAACTCGGTCCCCTACCTCCTCCCCTCCATCATCCAGATAGGCAATTTCCTATCCCATCTTTTTCGTCCTCTCGAAAGCCCTCGGCTAGTTCCATTCAGGGCTACAGATCGGCCATATGCACCACCATCCGACAGCTGGGCGGCCCATCATTCGACAATGACTTTCTCCTTAGAGAACTATCTCGGGGGGTGGCCCTACGGCAAGTTCAGTCCCCTAGGCGCGCTCCCATGTGGGACCGCTTTCTGGTTCTTGAATCCCTCAGAAAACCCCCTTTCGAGCCCCTCCGCGCTTTTCCCTTTGACATTCTCTCCTTCAAGACCACCTTCCTTCTCTCCCTGGCCTCAGCCAGGAGAAGAAGTGGGATTCATGCCCTCAGTGGTGGACCCTCGGGACATCGCCTTTCACAGAGACGGCTCGGTCTCGCTTAAGTTCCTGCCGGTTCTTAGCGAAGAACCAGGAACCAGGCACGTCCTCTCCTTCCCTGCTTATCCGCTCCCTAGCGGATATATCTGGGCAGGCAGCGAAGGCGGCGGGGACATGGACCTGTGTCCCTCTAAGTGCCTCAGATACTACTTGGAGCGTTCCCGCCCCAGGCGTTCCTCTCAGAGAAGCCTCCTTATTTCCATCTACCCCAACAGCAGAGAAAGACATCTCGGCGGGCTCGATTTCTAGGTGGCTATCCAATACTATCAAATCTGCCTATGCCCAGGCCCACAAAGACCTCCCAGCCCTTTCCCCTCGAGCCCACGAGGTCAGAGCGCTGGCCACGTCCACAGCGTTCCAGCACTCTGTCCCCGTGCGCCATCTCCTGGAGGCAGCCTACTGGCGTTCGGAGAGCCCTTTCATAAACTTTATCTAAGGGACATCCGCGCATGACCAGGGCTGATGGTTCTGAAGGGGTTTCATTTGTGGCGGCCAATGCAGCCATAACAGTTAACCCAGGAACCATTAGGGCGCTCGGCCCTCCTCCTATTCCTTTAAATTCTGCTATGGTCTGACATGGTATAGTACGACGCCAAAATGGGGAGTTTGTATTATACTCCCTGTTTGGCTAAGTATACTTACCATGTCAGACTCTAAATGCCCGCCCTACCTTCCCCGCTAGCGCCAAGGTTCCCTGGGGTTGCCTTGCGCGCGCAGGCCTCGTTGAATGACGGACGGTACACAATCTTCGGCATCTTCCGTAATCGGAAGTAGGGTGGGCGTCACGTGACTATCTTATGACTGCATTTGCCACAAAACTAACTTTTATTCAAGACTGGCATAGCCTTTTTAAACTTAACATAACAAAGACGAACAATCTAATGGGGGGGAAAAACAAGCGCAGGCCAACAACTAAATTGTCTTCATAGTAATGACTTGGCAGAACTTTGAACTTAAGGAGGGCACGGGGGGGGGGGGGGGGGGGGGGGGGGGGGGAGCAGGAGGGTTTAAGATGTAAAAAAACTGGGAACATGAAATTAAATTAAAAATATGAAAACTCTTCACTGGCTGCATAAGGGAACCATTGCAATCCCTTTTAAAGGCAGATATATTTGTATTGCCTGCTCCGAGGCCTTTTCGTCCGCTGGGTCGGAAACTCATCAGGGAGACACGGCTGGCTGTATCTGCGCTCCGGGCGTCAAATAGAGACACACACCACAGTCCATAATACCGTGGTGGTTCTCACCACCAAGGGTGCAAAAAAGAATCCAATAGCACCCCCGAAGCAGGGTCTTTGTATTTGTCTGACTTTATTCAAGTTTAAAAGGCTATGCCAGTCTTGAATAAAAGTTCATTTCCAATTTCGTTTTGATAAAATCGAGGTTATTTGTATTTGTTTCTGTCTGTCTTTGTGTTTGTCTTTTGATCTCCCTTGCATCCTTGGGTGGATCCTCAAGCGTAGGCTCAAAGATTGCCCCCTACATTTTTTACTATTTGCATAATATCTGTAGTTTTTCAGCAACTTTTTTGCTCCCCACACTTTCGTTTGGTTTCCTTTACTACTCTTCGCTGGCTGCTCAGGGGTGCTATTGGATTCTTTTTTGCACCCTTGGTGGTGAGAACACCACGGTATTATGGACTGTGGTGTGTCTCTCTATTTGACGCCGGGAGTGCAGATACAGCCAGCTGTGTCTCCCTGATGAGTTTCCGACCCAGGGGACGAAAGGCTTTGGAGCAGGCAATACAAATATATCTGCCTTTAAAAGGGATTGCGATGGTTCCCTTATGCAGCCAGTGAAGAGTTTTCATATTTTCTTAATTTCGTGTTCCCAGTTTTTTACATCTTAAACCTCCTGCCCCCCCCCCCCCCCCCCCCCCCCCCCAAATGCCCTCCTTAAGTTCAAAAGTTTTGCCAAGTCATTACTATGAAGACAATTTAGTTGTTGGCCTGCGCTTGTTTTTCCCCCACTATTAGATTGTTCGTCTTTGTATTTGTCTGACTTTATTCAAGTTTCCTTCGCCTTGTAATGGGACTCATGGGATGTTTAGATAAGTCATGCCTGCTTACTTCCTCAGCATGGGAAAGTGTCTGGAACCAAAATTTTATCTTGACTTGACCATGAAAGCACACTGTTTAGTGCCTACTGAAAAGATGGAGGGTGAAGAAAATGCAGACAGCGATCAGTTTTCTGACGACGAAATTTACAACAATTTAGCCTTTGACGTCGATCTGTTTGATCTAACAGAAGAAGAGAGAGCAGAACTTGCCAGTGCCATCAACGAATATGACAGTGATACTGGCGATGAATTGGATGATGAACATCTTCCACTTAGCTACAATCGGCCATGAATTGACTGGACAGGTGGGGATTTCACTGAACCATGCACACCTCAGAAAAACTTCGAACGGCGTCCCGGTCCTGTGCGCATACTCAATTCGTCAATCACGGCTGTAGATTATTTTCAGCTGTTCTATTCTGACACAGTCCTTTCAAAGCTAGTCAGTTTTGCAAACGACAATGCCAAACTAAACGGCAGACTGATCCAGAAAAAAAAACAGTGGCAGGTGTTGGAATAGATCACACCTGTGTGGTATTTGTTGCATGACATAAACAATATGAGTCAACACACCCTGGTTTGAAATACAGTGTGACAATCCATTCAAACAAGGCAAGACAACGATGATGTGCGAAAAGCACAATGAATATCTGTGTTGTAATAATCAGAGAATTGTTTTAAGGTGTACCATACCCATGTTTCCTTTGTGCGACACCTGGTTTCACATGTGACACTTTGACACTAGCAGTGCATCATTTTCTAAGACTGACATGTTGTGTGTTGTTTGTTGACATTAACTCAAAGTGTGACTTTTGGACAAATATTGTGCAAAGACCACTGAATTTGGTAAGACCATAGTGCAGGTGTACTGTGGGGACATTTTTATCATTGCTGTGCATATTTCCTTGGACATGGTGACACTGTGACAAAGACACTTGTGAAGCATTCTTTGAAGTGGATTTACCGGAGGACATTAGACTGCGAGTTATGCATGGTTTTTGCTGCTCGCATGTTTTTGAGCGCTGTATAACATTTTGTTTCTTTAAGTTTGAATTAATTAGTAGTTGTCACCAGTCTTGACACCTGTGTGTCACCAAATATGCGACAAAGGGTTTGAAAACTGGATCAAAATGTGCTGACACCATTTCTGTACACAACAGTGTATGACATGCTATAGTCCGGTAGAAACGCCAGTCACACAAAGAATCAGAAGTACACACCCTATTCTTTGTTTACTTTTTTTCCTTGAAACCCAGGAATGAAGGGTACTGCTTGTAACTAAGAAAAATATAGGGATAAGGGGAAGTAATGTCCGACAGACAACCAGGGATGAAAGAGTTAAACCTGTGACGCTCATTTTGCCTTCACCATACACAACCACACCAAGGCTGGTGTCACTGCAGCAAGCCATTTCAAGCTGTCTTGAGGCAACCCACCAACGGAGACAAGGCACTGCTGCCAAATCACTGACAAAGTGTTCAGTGGTGGCACTGTGCCAAGTCACTGACAGTGTTCAGTGATGTCACTGCTGCCAAGTCACTAACAAAGTGTTCAGTGGTGGCAGTACTGCCAAGTCACTGACAAAGCGTTCAGTGATGGCACTGCTGCCAAGTCACTGACAAAGCGTTCAGTGATGGCACTACTGCCAAGTCACTGACAAAGTGTTCAGTGGTGGCACTGCTGCCACATCACTGACAAAGTGTTCAGTGATGGCACTGCTGCCACGTCACTGACAAAGTGTTCTGTGGTGCCTGTTCTGAACCATAGACAAGAAATCACCTACTATGTCCCCTAAGTATTCAGTGGTGCCTGTTCTGAACCATAGACAAGAAATCACCTACTATGTCCCCTAAGTGTTCTGTGGTGCCTGTTCTGAACCATAGACAAGAAATCACCTACTATGTCCCCTAAGTGTTCAGTGGTGCCTGTTCTGAACCATAGACAAGAAATCACCTACTATGTCCCCTTAGTGTTCAGTGATGCCTGTTCTGAACTATCAGCAAGAAATACCCTACTATGTCCCCTAAGTATTCAGTGGTGCCTGTTCTGAACCATCAGCAAGAAATCCCCTACTATGTCCCCAAAGTATTCAGTGGTGCCTGTTCTGAGCCATAGGCAAGAAATCCCCTACTATGTCCCGTTAGTGTTCAGTGGTGGCTGTTTTGAACTATCAGCAAGAAATCACCTACTATGTCCCCAAGTATTCAGTGGTGCCTGTTCTGAGCCATAGGCAAGAAATCCCCTGTTATGTCCCGTTAGTGTTCAGTGGTGGCTGTTCTGAACTATCAGCAAGAAATCACCTACTATGTCCCCCAAGTATTCAGTGGTGCCTGTTCTGAGCCATAGGCAAGAAATCCCCTGTTATGTCCCGTTAGTGTTCAGTGGTGGCTGTTCTGAACTATCAGCAAGAAATCATGTATGTCCCCTACTGAAGAGACACATTACCCAGTTGTGGAGCCAGTGTGAATCTGCATCCACCTCTCTACAGTGTCATCATATCCATTCAACGACAGTCCCCATGAACTTGCAGATAACGACCACTCTTGACATGCCCACCATGATTTGGGTGTGAACAGGGAATCCACATTTAGGTCACCACATGGCATGAAGGGCCACAGAAATTGGGATTTGAAAAAAAAAAAAAAAAAGATTTCTCTAATACCCATCTATGAGAAAGATGATAACCAGACAAAGCCGTGGAGTTTCACTCTGGACATAGACTACATGAAAGGCTTGCATACTTTCATGATAGATCCTGGTGTATACAAGGCCTGATAGATACAGACAGCTGCAGTGTTGGTCAGAAAATCTGAGAAACACTTTAAGGTGCATCCATTAACCTTTAATGGATGATGTTTTTGACTACACAGACCCATTAATGGATGATGTTTTTGACTACACAGACCCAATCTCATGCAGGTCACCTAAGACCCACACATTTTGTAGAGACCTTCCTGTGCTTATCCCTGTTCAGATCACGCACGTCTAGTAAGATCCACACCTGATAATGAGTGGTTCAGCAGCTTATTCCTCATCCGATGGCACGAGTCATGTGCGACCCATTAAAATGTACAGATCTGGGGGAATCACAACTAATCATGCTCATAACTGAATGTGCCTTTATGTGAAATTTCTGTGACCAATGGCTATTAAGATTGTTGACAAACTCCTAAGCTTTCGTGAGCATAGCTCTACACGTTCATAAGATACGATGTTTTTATTGAGTCACTGGGTCATGGAAGACCCAGGAAGCACAGTAAAGGTTAAGTAGATGAAAAACTTGACTGTGGCTCCAGCTTCCCATTTGAGCCTGTAGAACACTTGTCTGTGAGGAGGAGCCAGCCAGGGGGAAAAAATCCCACAAATAAATGCCCCTGCCATGAATCAAACCTATGCAGTCCTAGCCAAGAGTCTGCAATGCTAACTGCATCACCATGTCACCATCTTGGTTGCTAGTTCTTTATTTCAATGATGATTATTCATACACACACACACACTCACTCTCTCTCTCCTGTTGTACATCAAAACTAATGACAAAAATGAATTACATGATCCACTGACATTTACTCTGAAATTAAGACTTCAATGTACAAACAAACCCACGACAACAGCGTCCAGATTGGGTGCAACTGAGCACAAACATACATTTATGTCAGCAAACAAGAACATCCCCCCCCCCCCCCCCCCCCCTTCTCTACACACACACACACACACAATACGAAAGCTCCAAAAGACATAACTTGTCATACTTCACGGATAATGTTTTCCCTTTCACTTTCAGGTAAAGCTCCAAAGGCATAACTTGTCATGCTTCACAGATAATTTTTTTCCCTTTCTCTTTCAGGTTGCGGTTGGTGTTGAAGTTTTTGCATTCTTGGGTCAGTGATGTGAACAGACAGCTTCCTGCTGTACACTCCTTATACCAATGTCCCACAATGTCAGGTGGCTTTCTGGAACTGAATAGGCTGGCTAACAAAACACCATCTGTGTTCTCTTGCTGTGGCCAATCCTTTTTTCTACAATTGACCACACCTTGACTGAAGACCACGCAAGATGCAAATTTGCATGTTCCACAAAACCTTTCTACATTGCAAAGATTCACAATTTCATCATGGGCAATTACTGTACCAGCTTAATAAAGACTTGGTACAAGCTACCAGCTTTAGCATTCCAAAATATGCAACATGCAAATTGACAGATATGCATAAAACACACATACGCAGGTATACACACACACACACTGTAATCACATACATAAACAGAGTTGAGAAGAGAGCAATCATTCACATGGGCACCTTTATCTGCTTGGGCTTAATTTCATGACCAACACTTGACTGCACATCGATTCAAAACCGTGACAGCTGATAATGAAATTTGATGAACAACTCCACACTGTGTCATACTGAATTGTGCCCTCTCATACACTCGTAAAACACAAGTCATCCACATCTACTTTCAAGACAATCTGAAAAATAAAAAACATCAAAAAAAAAAAACCCCCAAAACAAACAAAAAACCCTGTCATTCGTCAATGTTTCAGGAAAAAAAAAAAAAGGGTCTACTCCTCTGTGGGTAGTACAAATTGAAGTTCTGGCGTTCATGATACGGTTTGTAGGGGTCATCAACCCAATATTTTGGACGGTGCCAAAACTCTGTCACCATTTTGTCGAGGAGTTTGCTTTGGGTTTTGTTGCAAAACACATGCTGCCTCAAACGGTATTTCCTGCCTGGCGTCTTCTTCCAGAGTTTTTTCTTATGGCCAGCGCGAGTTCGAATCCAAATGCCCCAGTTCAGCCGGTAGAAGCGGTCAGGAACAGAGTGTGAACAGTCTTTGGTTTCCCCATGTTTTGCTGTAGCGCACTTTCATCCGTACCTGTTCCACTAGGGGTGAAGTGGCTTGTTTTGGTAGTCTGAAAGACAACACAGCACACACAGTGATCATAGAGGATTCCTGTTCGGGTAAGTGTTGAAAGAGGGATACAAATTCAGTTGATCTCCAACAACTGAATTTGTATCTCTCTTTCAAAAAGACCCTTCTTTTAGAATATTACAAATATTCTACTTGCAGAATGGTAAAAAAAAAAAACTACAAACACCTGGAGTAAGTGCAAAATATTTCGCTTTATTCAAAGCTTCTTCAGTTGCAACCATGGACCGAACTGAAAGAATGAAACACTGAACTTAAAACGTAAACAACTGAATTAAAATCAAACACTAATCCTATTTAAAAAGCAATATTCTACTTGCCTGACTTGGTGTGAAACACACCTTGGTTACCAAAATATACTACTTAAAACTCATGTGATTATCCAGTCCTCACATGTTGTCACCCGTTTGGTTACACACGTTTGGAAAATGAGAACTTCTCAATTCATTTCACATACACACAGATACAACTGTTTCAAACATGGCCATACAATTTGGTAAAATTGACAAATGATCAACACACATATGCATGCAACTATTCACAGTGTTTTTGGACCTACACGTGTATGAAAATAAATGAATATTCAAATATCTACAAATAACTACTAAACTCAAACTGGCAGAATACTACCTTTCTGGCATTAATCCTATGTCCACCTAACACACACAAACAAGTACACAAACACAAAACTCGCAACACTTAAAATATACAAGCTATCACCATTGTTATCACTACAACCATAAATTCATAAATATATACTTTCACTATTGCTATCGTAATCATTTCTACTGCTGTGCCACCAAGCCAAACACAATGAAACACACTTGAGAAAAGACATTTTTGTTCCACCATATCTTAAGGAAAAAAGTTACAAACTTTTGATGCGTAAATGTTTGAGAAGAAACACAATTTCATCTATCATTCAAGCTATAATCCTTAAAAGAAAAAAAAAGTGCTGACAATGCCTTATTTTCAAACATTTCAAGTACCAGACAAATATAATATATATGTATGTGTATCTGAAATTTACGGTTGAGGCAATTTCTCACAGAAAAAATATTTTTCTGAAAACTAGAGTTCGCGCTGGAAACTTTGTCACCCTCCACAGCTTCCTCCCTGAAGCCTTCCTTCATCAAACCTGCAAACTTTTCACCTACTTCATGTTTGAGCATTAAAGAACAGTTATAGCATTTTTCAAAACCAACAGACTGATGTGCAAATGTAATCTAAGAGACAAACAGAAACTAGCTTGCACCGCATATAACTGAATACATTAGACTACATTTCATATTTATTTGGTGAAGTTTTTCTTAATGTGGCGCATTAGGTGCACTTCCCTTTCCTACAGGGTGTACAAAATACATCAAAACTGTGAGTACACAGACTTACATCTCTGGTTATATTGAAAACTCAAAGCAATGGTGAAGAGTGAAAAGGAGAAAAGTAAGGGAGTTAATCCTGGTAATACTGCTCTGACTGGATGCAGAGATTAAAATGGACACTGGTGTCCAAAAAAGACGATGCTAATTCTGTGATTTGGGCTGTATGTTAATGCTGCTTTTAGATAAAACAATCATGTTTGATGCCTCTTCTTTTCAAGCATGTAGTTGAAATTCAATACACAGACATGAAGATCTTTGTTTTTGCTGCCGTTCCATCAATTACTTTCAATGGTCCAGTGTTTGAAACGTGTGTTTTTCAAGTCCTTGTTTTTGCTGTTGTTCCATTGGTTACTTCCAATTGTCCAGTTTTTGCAATATGGGTGCCAAAACTATGATCACCAATGCATTTGAAAATCCACAAGCACATCAGGGGAGAAATGAATACCAGCACGCCTTTGTAAGTGTTTAAGCTAACAACTAATACTGGTCCTAAGATCATACCGTTGATGGGCAGTGTGCCAGGCTGGTGACCAAGACCCAAAGCAGCTTCTGACAATGGAGCTGGACAGAAGGTTTGGTCTCCTGATGCTTCTGACTGCATTCCCTGCCATGCTTGGACCCAGCCATGGTATTGAGACAGCAGCTTTGGATAAAGTTTTACAGTGCTGAAACAGACCTGGAGAGAGAAACAAATATACACTTATTATTTTGTTAAATATCTATGTTCATTGTTCATAACTTCTTTCTTTTCTAAAAAAAAAATTATCTCAGTCACCACAAAATAATTGTGCAGGACCTATTTTCAAAGTGGTATTTTAGTAAGTATATGTTTTTTTCCCTTAGTTTTTATCCTGTTGTCTGGAAACTTAGCGGATGTGTGTAGCGTATATATATGACTAGTCCACATGCAGTGACACCTCCTTGATGAAACTGAAACTTCCTGAACACATTCTTTCCTGTTTGTTTTAATTTCACCCCCACCGATGCAGTTATGCCTGATCATGAATGTCTGTAAAAAAAAAAAAGAACAGAAACAGAAGCAAAAATTACAGATTGATTCCAAAACCAAATGACACAATAACAGAGCTAAGTAGCTGTGTGCATTGCTCTATTCTATGTATCTACAGACTGGATAATAATTATGGAAAACTGAGATATAATCTATATGCTTAGTATACCTCCTTCTTTATCATCTACATCATGCCCCTTCCTTCCCGACTTTCAAGTCTGCACTTAAAACCAAACGCCAGTTGCAGGATACCACCTGAAATATTACTAAATTACTACATGTCACTTGCACACTTTGCTTGTGTATAAAATGAGCTGTTCATTGTATCATATAGTGTGTTTATGTATGCAACATTATGTTCCAGTTTGTGTGTGTGTGTGTGTGTGTGTGTGTGCATGCGTGCATGCGGGTGCGCGAGTGTGCTGCTGCGTGCGTGCTTGCGTGTCTTCTTCTTCTTCCTAAAAGACTGGTTCACTCAAAAATGAGTAGGTCACTAGCACGCATGTTATAAAATAAAATAAAGTGCGACTCAGCCTGTTGGCCCCTGGAGCAAAATTCAGCAACAAGGGGTTGCACACGATATTCAAAAAGTGAAAAGCAATGGCCAGGTTCAGGCCCAGGTAACCATAAAATATCTGGGGAAGTTAAAATAGAAAAATCAGTCAATATGCAGATCTCAAGAGTGTCTTATCAATTTGATTTTTAAATGAGACTGCATTTGTGGCAATCTTGATGGCACCTGGCAGTGAGTTCCACAGCCGTACAGAACTAGGATAAAATGAATGTAAATGGCTGTCAATATTTGAAGCAGGTATGGCATAAGATTGACCGCCACTCCTGGTGCTACTTTTATTCAATACGAGTTGTTCATTGGGATATCAACTAGTTTAGCTCTGCCTTTGAAGAAGATATTAAGTTTGATAAAAGCTCTTCTCTCTTCTAAGGGTTTCCATTCTAATTTCCTCATGTTCTTCCTAGTATTCCCTTTCTCTCTGATATGGTTCCCTGTTACGAACCGTGCTGCTCTCTTCTGAATCTTTTTGAGGTTATCAATGTCCTTTAGATTGTAAGGATCCCAGACTGAGCAACCATATTCCAGTACTGGTCTAACCAGTGTTTTGTAGCAGTCGTCCTTAACCTTTTGGGGGCAGTCGTTGATATTCTTGTATAAGAAAGCTAAGATGTTGTTTGCTTTCTTACACACTAAATTGTAATGTTCTTTCTATTTGAGACGACTATCTGTAATCACGCCTAAATATTTTGCAGCATTGGTTTCTTTAAGAATAGCATTGTGAATAGAATATTCTGATCTAGTTGGTGAGCATTTATTACATATACGCAACACTTGGCACTTCTGGGGATGAAGTTGCATTTTCCAAGTTCTTTCCCACTCTTGTAAAGCGCTTAGATCTTCTTGTAGAATGCATGTATCATTCTTGCTTCTGACTGTTCTGTATAGTAAGCTGTCATCTGCAAAAAGCCTTATAGTAGTTCCAGGTGAGAGATTTCTACTTATATATCATTATATACATTAAAAAAAAACAAGGCCCCAGAACAGTTCCCTGTGGTACACCTGACAAGACTCGTTTAGAATGGGATGACGACCCTTCCACAACAGCTTTCTGCCTTCTCTCATCGAGGAATGATCTAGACCATTTTAGCAAAGAACCGCCAATGCCGATGTGTTCTAATTTAAGCAGCAGGCCCTCATGGTCAACCTTATCAAAGGCTTTTTAGAAAGTCTAATAAAATTGCACGTATTTGCTGTCTGTTATTAAGACAGTTTTTAAATCATTGAGAGTTGTTATAAGTTGAGTCTCACAACTCCTTCGAGGTCTACAACCATGCTGGGCATTAATTAAGAAGTCATATTTGTCAAGATGGTCCATTATGCTACTATAATATATTATGTGTTCAAGTAGTTTTGCTGATATGGATGTAAAAGATACAGGTCTATAGTTCTCTGCTTTTGTTTTGTCACCCGTTTTTTAATAAAGGGACAATGCTAGCATCTCGCCACTCATCAGGTATTACTCCCTGGTCCAGTGAAGCTTGGAAAAGTAGTTGGTATACCACAGTCAATCCACTGGCACATAATTTCATGAGCTTGCCAGGAATGCCATCTGGACCAGTAGCTTTGTTTTCATTGCTGTTGGTCAGTAACTTAAATACTCCTGCTTTGCTTACTTTGATATTTTGCATTTCAGGGAGTTTATCATCATCCTTTAGTCTAATGTTAATTAGAAACTTGGGATTTGAGAAAACCGAACAAAACTGATTAAGTAAATCTGCTTTTCCTTCAGGGTCCTGTATTAGGTTATTCTGGTTATTTCTCATGTCTGGAATCCCAATGTTGTCCGGTCTCTTTTGTGTGTGTGTGTGTGTGTGTGTGTGTGTGTGTGTGTGTGCGTGCGTGTTTATGGCTCGTGAACGCAAAATTTGTGTGTGTGTGTGTGCGTGTTCTGCTTATATTTTTAAACGTTTGAATTCTTAAAACTTGTAAAGCGCCCTGTAGCCTACGTTGTTAAGATGGGCACTATAGAAATTGCCCGTGTGTGTGTGTGTGTGTGTGTGTGTGTGTGTACAAGTGTTTCTGAATATATTCTTTCCCTTTCATTTCACCACCACTGATGCAGTTATGCCTTATCATGAATGTTTGCACCGTAAATGAACAGAAACAGAAGCAAAAAATTACAGACTGATAATTAAACCAGTGTAAAAGAAATGAAAACATTCTGTGCATATAGTCCAAACGAGTATCAATGGTTCCTTACATGTCAGCCCATTTCTCAAGGACGCAGCCATATTGTGATCAGAAGTAAAAATTAGAAATCTTATCGAAAAGAGGATACGAATTCGAATGTATTAATTCATAAAATATGTTTCCATAAGACACATGTGCTACAAATAGTTCAAAGTTAAACTGCGAAGAGAGGATTTTTAAGAATAAAATGAAATGATTTGTAAATGCACAAGTGATTGTCTACTTTTGTAAATAACACAGTACCCACAGTTCCTTCACCGGTACCCTTCCTCTGACCGTCTGCCACGGTTTGTGCAGACAACCAACTGAAAGTTGAAAATATGTGGAAAACGTCGACAACACGCTTATCTTCCGCTCTAACAGTATGAACCAATCTATTTCGAAGTACATTTATTGCCATACTCGTGCTTTTTCACTGTGCATCTGTCAGAAGAATAATTCGTCAATGATTTCGTGACGAGGTCATCTGAGGCTGAACTGATAGGCCCACCTAAAGACTAGAATCTACTCATTGAGCCTTTCGATGATAAAGCATTATAGTTCTATCATATCCAGTATCCAGTATATCTGTGAGCAGTATACGAGACGATTCAAAGTAGCCTTTTGCCTCCTGTATTAGATCTTGTAGTTGACGTTATTAATGTTTCTGGATATGCACAGCGTTGTCTCATCTTGCACTTTTCGAATTGATTTTAAGAATTGTTCTGCTGAAACAAATATGATAAAGGATAGTGTCTAAGTGAAGAGTACCCCATTTTATGTCCAATGCATTGATTAGTGTTTTCATGGAGAGAAGCCGCTTTTAATATGTGAGGGTTAGTTAATTAAATTGATACTAAAAGAAGTGTCGGATGAGAGTTGGTATTAATTTTTAGAGGACAGCCTCAACACAGCCACAACACTTTCCTACAGCTGTGTACTCTTTTGCATGCACACAACTACTGTTGATGTGCAATTTCAGCCCCATTCATTTTACAGGGTCTGTTACATTAATGACTTCAAATTAATACTATAGAAAGGGTGTAGCACAAACTTTACATCAGTAGGATTTTAAAGACTTTACAGTTACCACCATGCAGTTGTGATAGGAAAAAACATGACCAAAGCATAAAAGTTAATAGTCTTCTTTACATTTGATTGTGTTATATGATGACAATAAAACAAGGAAAAAAAGAGAGAGAAAACATTGGTCTTAGCTTGAACAGATGTGAAAAATTAAGCTTCACTACAGAAACTTGAGCCAGTTGATTCATTTATACAGTTATTATTAGAACTGCACAGAGTAGCTGATGATGGTGAATACAGACCCATACAAGATGAATTCAGGAGTTTGGGATAAAGTTACTTGACCCATTACTATCACAGTATCAGAGGCATCTCTTAGCCATCCTGAAGCAGTCCAACTACACAGACAGGCAGATGCCAGACAAAAGTCTCAATCTGTTTATTAGACGAGAGGGAAAATTTGAATCATGCAGTCAGTGCAGTTGCATATTGCTCCAAATACCACTAACATATGAAAACATTTCCTCAGACTGCAGGCAGTTCACGACAGTGTGTACATTTACCTCAGGGTAGACATGGGTCTTGTGATTTAGGAAGTCGCTGCTGGGAAAAAGTAACCTGTTCAGCATAGGAAAAGAGGTCACTAAAATAAGTTTTTCACAGCAGCAATGGGAAGAAAGTTTTACAAACTGATTATACTGCTGTCTTGCGTATGGTGGTATATCTAGCATTCAGTTTCAGTTTCAGTTGCAGTTTCATCAAGGAGGCGTCACTGTGTGCAGATTAGTCTATATATGCTACACCACATCCACTAAGTTTTGAGACCTCACTGCCCATGATTTTAAGCTGATGGATAAATGAATAAGTAAACAAGATGAGAGAATTGAAGAAGAGGGTCTCGTGGCTACAACTTGGCAGATGTCTGACCTAAGCATTAGCTCAATACGCTGGTCAGACTTTGAGTACCTGCCTAACATTGGTTGTGCCTTTTTTTTTTAGTCATTGTATGTGTGTGTAGTGCATTCAGAAAAATCGAGACAGCCAATGGACAGCTGTGCTAGAAGTCGGTGGGCACCAAACCACCCACACAGTTAGATGAAAGAACTTCTTTGGCTGTCATCAGTATTGGAAAGCCATGACTACCAGTACAAACACTCCAAATGTCTAGCTAGATTTCCTTGTTCCAGGGGAATCCAGTATCTGACTAAGTAGTTCATGACAAGCTAAATAGTTACCATGCTGTACTACCCAAGAAACAGTCATGTCCTCAGTATATGCTGTACCTCCTCAGCAGATAAGCTTGTGTAAAACTGGGACAAGGTGTATCCTACAAATAGGACATGAAAGAGAGATTAAGTAAAAATTATGAACATAGCAATGAGACGTAAACCTGGCAACACTTAGTTGCTAAGTGAGGCGATTGCAGGCAGAAATCGAAACAAATATTGAAATCTGCCAAGTATGAACAAACAAATCATAAGGTTTGTTTTGTTCATATTTAGTGTATTTATTACATAAATGTTGCAGCAGTTGTTAAGCTTATCCAACATTACTAGGAAACATACACACTTTGGTGACGTACGAATGAGGACATGATTGTAATAAACATGAAATACTGACAGCCATTTTTTCAGCCCTGTCTATCAAATCATACTTCAATGTGTTTAACTGTTCAGGTTATTTATCCCTTTTATTAGGTTGTAACCCATCTCAGCCTTCTGACCTGAAATCCCAAGCATTAATTTATTCTAGCCGTAGTCTGCTACTGGTCTCCCAGGCCTGTTTGTGTCTTTACCATGGCTTATCAAGCTCTGGCATTTGTGTGCTCCTTTGTGAATGAAGCTTCCCTCTTAGTTAAACCGGAGTTAAACCACTGAAAGAATGGTGCTACTTTTGGAACCATGCTATGTGTGCTAAAAATGTATGAACATTTTCAGTTGTAAGGAAAAAAGTTTCTCTGTAACAACTATGAATTTCAAATACTCAAGTGTTAGGTCAAGAGTCTGTGGCATATTCAGAACTTTAAGCAGTGTAGTTATCTGCCCTTTGTTAATATGTTCTGTTAACAGTTGTTGTATTGTCAGTTATATGTACGGGGCAACACTCTGGATTCTGCTGAAGTTCTGTATCAGCAACACCCCAGTAGGATAGGCCTGAAGTTAAGATTTATTTATAGGAAAAAAAGGTATTTGCCTTTCCTTTGTTTTAAGTTTTAGCTTTGGATTAGCATTGAATGATATTCTATTCATTGAAAAAAAAAGAATCTACAACAAACCATATTCTAGTGTATTTGTGAATGCCATTATCTTTCCTGTACAGAGAGGGGAAAGGAAGAAAACTTTCTTACACAAGTACCAGACGTGCTGCTGAAGAAAAAGGACCGACAAAAGTTACATACAATGCACCTCCACCTCCACCGAAGCCTTCACCACCACCACCACCACCACCACCTTCAAAACAAAGGGCAAGTATAAACAATGAACCTGAGGAGCAGAGAGGGCTAAAAATCATGGCCAGTATGCAGTAGTTGTGTTATTATTAGTTAGGCCATCTGCCTTCAAAGTTTGTCTAGGGAATTTGGAAAGGAGTGGAATGTAATAACAGCCTTTAAAATGTATGCTTATGAACACATTTGTATAATGCGTCGACCAGTCTGCTAGGTCCACTCTGTGATATTTTGCAAACATAGACACAGTGATAACTATATGCATTGTGCCGACATTATGTATGATAATAATAATATGTACATGTGTGCACTTGTTTATAAAAGCACACTGGTGAAAAAGAGTGTGTGTGTGTGTGTGTGTGTGTGTGTGTGTGTGTGTGTGTGAAGTGTAGGTCTGTGTTTCAATTACAAGTAGAGCTAGGCTCATCCATATTTATGTTTAGTCTACTTGGTTTAGCTGATGAAATGAGATGCAGGTATGTGTGCGCATGCACACACATACACACACACACACACACACACACACACACACACACACACACACACACACACACACACACACACAATTTTGAAAACAAAAAGAAAAAAACAGTGAAAAAATGCTAACAGCAGCTGTAATTTGAATTTCTTTACAAATGTTGTCTTCTTTTCCTGCATTGAAACGGAAACTAGTGAAAGTGTTGTGACCATTCTTTTTGAACTTTAAAAGAGTTCTATCATAACAAAATTATGCATCCAAGGTTTAGAATTATTGGTCAGCTAAAGCCAGTCTGCGTTTCTATGAATAACAAAATTGTGAATAAGAGATAGATTTAATTGGCTTTTAGTGTACTATGGTTTAAATTCTGGATGATTCAGTGTTGAATTAAATTAGAAATTTTATCTCTTGGTCCCACTCGCTATTGCTTTTTAGAACATACCTTTTGTAGATATGTTGTGCACTCTGTTCAGATAACTGAGTTAACACTTAATTCATGACCAGCTGCCGTAGTGAAGTGGTTAGCGTCGCGGACACCTGGCTGGGAGGTCGTGGGTTCGAATTCTATCGAAGTCATGTGGGTTTTTCTGCCCCGATCGGCTCCTACCCAGAGTTGAATTGCTGCGGACTCTGTTGGGAAGACTGGAACCACACAGTCGAGTTTCATCCACTTAATGGATGCGTTTCTGAGAGTGTTGCTCAAATTTTCTGACCAACACTGCAGGTGCCTGTATCTCTCGGGCCTGGTTGACGCCGGGATATATTATAAAAGGAAGCGCGTAGAGTACAGCCCTGTCATGTAGTCTCAGACCGAATGGAAATCCGTAGCATCATCTTCATTGTCCTCATTCTCATCGATTAGCATAAAAGAAATATCTCAAATTATATGGCCCTTCATGCCCTGCTGTCATGGTGACCTCAATCTCGATGTCCTCAACACGTCTGTGGCCTTGGTTTGGTTCCATCAGGGGTCACCGGTATCGACGAGTCCATGGGGGCTGTCGTTGGATGGACATGGTGGCGCCCTCCAGAGGGACAGCTCACTCACGCCGGCTCTGCAACTAAACAATTATTGTCGTCAATACGGGGTTTTGTAGGTGGTGTCCTGCGTATATTAGATCAGAACAGGCGTCACTGAACACCACTGAAGTAACTCGGCAGTAGTGCAGTGTCTCCTTCGGTGTGGTTGCCTCTTGACAACTTGACATTGACTGCTCCCTGTGGATTGCCGGTGCCGGGGCTGCGGCGGGGCCGACCGGGCTGTGGCTGTGGACGGGGTGTCAGAATGAGCGGTGTGGGTGCACTGCCTCTGAGGTGGCGCCGAGGTTGGGACGGCAACAACAACAAAAAAAACCCCCACTTAATTCATTGTCTCATGACACAGAAGAATAGGGTTGCTGTGAGAGGCACTTGGAACTGTCTTTGAGTCAGAACCTGCGGCAGCACTGAGTCTCCAGTGATGTGCTGCAGGGCAGAGGTGTCGTAACCAGTCCAGTCTTGTGCTGAAGAGCAGAGGTGTTGTAACCAGTCCAGTCTTTTATGTTGTCCCTCCATGATTGATTTACTGTGTCTCTGAGAGTCCACTGTTCACTGTACTCTTTAATTAAGATGGTCTTGGAACAGGGAGTTAAGGTGAGATGCATGCCAGTAACGGGCATTCATGTGGCATCTGATAGGTTCAGTGAGGAGAGAATTTTGTCTGCCAGAGTGTGTACTTGCTGCCTGACATAATCCTGTGTCCGATGTTCACATAAACATGACATGCGGAAGAGTAGTAGATGGTCTCAAATGTCTGTATTTGTAAATTGGATGCTGTCTGGCTTGGTGACAGCGTCATGCTCTGCTTATGTAGTTTAGAGCTTGTGCTTGCTGTGTTCACAGGCTTAGAAAGGGAAAAAAAAAAAAAATGTTCTAAAAACTCTCCACTCATTTCCATGTATTTAGGCTGAATACAGTGTGGGAACCACTTGAATTTCTGTTAATGAATTTTTTGTTTTGTGTGATTATACAGGGTGCATGGGTTCTCTGCACAGTGTGCCAAGTCTTTGGAAGGGCTGTTTTATATTGTGTCTAATGTGTTTCAGAGGCAGAAGTGTGTTTGGGACGATAGTGAAGCTTCTGGGAGTGGCGACTGTGGGAGGTGGCGGCACTGGCGGCACTGTGGCCTACGCCTGGTACGACCCCAAATTTTCGTAAAACATTGGAAGACAATGTGCCATATTCCAAGGAAGCCATGGATGCTATTTTTTGCCTTTCTCCCGGAAGGAAGTCCGCCTGTCTCACAACCTTCGTAAGTTTGTCATTCCTGACATCTTCCTTTTACAACAGTTTGCCTGTCTCACAACCTTCGTAAGTTTGTCATCGTTGACATCTTCCTTTACACAGCAGTGTAGAACCTTGTTTTTCTAGTGTCATAGCTGTTTTTTTTTTTAAATTGAAATATTAGTTTTTAGTTTTGATGATTGTTATCATAATGCCAGCTGTTTTACCTGTTCTCTGCCCTTCTCTTCATCAAAGTTCATCTATTTTTTTTTCTCCAAAATCTGTTTTAAGTTATTCGGATGCTTTCATTTTAATACCTTGTGAAAATATTTTCAGTAATTGAAAAAAAAAAAAAAGAAGTTTGTTTTCACATACGCTACTAATTGTTGTGACTGTATCTGCAGGCCCAGTGGCCAGCTGAAGCCTGTCACTGGTGGCAGCGGACCTGTGGCAGAGGACAAACCTCTTTCCTTTAAGCCTCCAAAGTCAGAAGAAAGGTAACTCTGTTAGTAATGCTCAAATGACATTTGTGTGGGTGTTTTCTCTTTTTGAGTGTTTTTTGTTATCAACAGTGGTGTCATGGTTCTTGCAGTACCTTAAAGTACAGATTACATAAAGAATTTTCGTATTTTTGTACATGAAAATTACGTATCATAGATTGAAAATGTTTATATGTTATATTTGATGCTTCTTTTGAGTCTGATGATGTCTTTTTTCAGGTTTCAGTTTCTAAAGAAGAAGTCAAACCTGTTGAGGCTAAACCAGGGAAAGAAGATGGTAAGATATGTTTGAAAATAAAAAAAACCCCTATCTAATGACGTTGAAATAAGATCGTTTTACAGTTAAAGTAGAGTAAGACAGTGTTTTGCACGCTTTGAAAGTGTAAGTTACCTGCATTTGTACTTGTTTTAACCTGTAATTATGAAAAAAAAAAAACTTTATTCCTTATTTATGAATATTTTTTAGACATTTAGAGACAGCCACATGTAAATATTCACACGCATGCATGCACGCATGTGTGCACACGCGCGCACACACACACACACACACGCGCACACACACACACGCACACACATGTACACACATGCACAAATCTGTGCACAACTACACACGCACACGCAAACTCACTCTCTTTTTCTGTCTCTTACATGAACATATTCAGAGGAATATTCATATACATACAGCCACACACATTCACATGTACTCATACGAATGCATTAAAACATGCACAGCACATATACACACATATACACTCCCGCACACATGCACACTGAAAGATTAAAAAGCCTCAGATTTATTAATCACGGTCTTTTCAGTGCACACAGTAATTGAATCATTTTGTTCTCCATTTAGCCAAACTTCAAATGCAGAGAACAAAGGAGGAGCAGAAGCGGTTGGCTGAACAGAGACTGAAAGAAAAGGAGGCTGATGAAGCTGCTGAAAATGCAGGTGATGATTTTTTTTTTTTTTTTTTTTTTTTGCTCTCCCAACCCCTGCGCCACCTCAGAGGCAGTGCACCCACGCCGCTCATTCCGACACCCCGTCCACAGCCACAGCCCGGGTGGCCCCGCCACAGCCCCGGCACGGCAATCCACAGGGAGCAGTCAATGTCAAGTCGTCAAGAGGCAACCCACCGGAGGAGACACTGCACTGCTGCCGAGTCACTTCAGTGGTGTTCAGTGGCGCCTGTTCTGATCTAACATACGCAGGACGCCACCTACTAAGCCCCCTACTGACGACAATAATTGCTTAGTCGCGGAGCCGGCGTGAGTGAGCTCTCCCTCCAGAGGGCGCCACCACGTCTGTCCAACGACAGCCCCCATGGACTCGCCGATACCGGTGGCCAGGACGGAACCAAACCAAGGCCACAGACGTGGAGAGGACATCGAAATTGAGGTCACCATGAGAGCAGGGCATGAAGGGCCACAGAATTTGAGACTTTTTTTTCATGCTGATCGATGAGAATGAGGATGATTAAGATGATGCTACAGATTTCCATTTCGGTCTGAGACTACATGACAGGGCTGTACTCTACGCTTCCTTTCATAATATATCCCGGCGTCAACCAGGCCCGAGAGATACAGACACCTGCAGTGTTGGTCAGGAAATTTGAGCAACACTCTCAGAAACGCATCCATTAAGTGGATGAAACTCGACTGTGTGGTCCCAGTCTTCCCAACTGAGTCCGCAGCAAACTCAACTCTGGGTAGGAGCCGGTCGGGGCAGAAAAACCCACATGACTTCTGATGGGATTCGAACCCACGACCTCCCAGCGGGAGTCCACGACGCTAACCACTTCGCCACGGCGGCTGGTGCAGGTGATGATTCTGTCTGCATGTTTTGTTCATACATCAGCATGTTTTACAGTGATGAATATTCAGGGAAGAATATTTTTATATGTGTGTGTGTGTGTGTGTTTGTGTGTGTGTGTGTGTGGAAGATTCTTATGTGAGGTTTGTATGAATACATTTCATGGTATGTGTTTGCTAATTTGTTCAAAGCCTATCTCTGATGGTGTATACAAATTTCACTGTCACAGAGCTTGACGTTGCAGGAGTGTAGAGACAAGTTGTGGAGTGTCTAGATAATCTTGATGTTGTGTGCAGCTCTGGAAGTAATTCTGGAGAATTTAGGGAAACGCGCTGAGATGACGGTTGAAACAGCAGTAGCTGTGCAACAGAAGCTGGTGGAAGCCACCAAGAAGCACACACAGCTGCTGAAACAGGCGATGGAGGACACTACAGAGGTCCAGCGCTACTACTTGACCTCTTCTGTTAATGGCCTTTTTGTGTGTGTGTGGAGGATGGCTTTATGGCATGCAACATTTCGTGACTTCTATACCTCATGATTGGTGTTCATTACAGATCTTGAACAGTATTTCTCTCAATGGCATTCAGAGTAGAGGAATTTGTGCAGTAGTACCTAAGGAAAACAAGATCTCACATGAAGTGTAATCAATGAAATGTGTCTGAGATGATTGTGTATATCAGCTAGCTATTGTGAAGTACTGAAATATCAAAATGCTATATAAAACAAAGTATGGGGAACTTTGATAACAAAATGCCATATAAAAGAGTCAGTTGGTATGTATAGATGGCCTGATCAAGAATTCCTATAGATGATTTATAAATTATTTTCATTCTTGTAGTGATAGTGTGGTTGCAAAAAATCTCAGAATGCTCCTCTGTCTGGTTATGGACTCTTTTGTTTCATTTTTTTTATATTGACCTGTTTGCAATGTAAGAAGAGTATACGCTGACTGTTTGTTTTGAGCAGATTCTGGACAAAGACCGTCAGTGGCAAGCTGTGGGCGACGCATTCCGTGACCGTGAAAATCTGTCCAAGGAAGCAGAAAAAATTGATGGAGGAAGCCAGGTACTGTTTCCTGTCTTCAGCCATGGAAATGATTCATGTGTAATTTTTTTGACAACCTTAATTTTAGTGCATGATTTTAGTTCTGGAATGTTTACCATGTTAGCAGAACTTAAGTATTTCAACATCTGCATAAATATCTCAGATCTTTTTAGGTAGTCTGTTCCACGCTTGTCTGCAGAGGAATATTTAGTTGAAGACAAGGGCAATAACTTCTGACCGCCCACCAGTTGCAGAGCAAAGACGGGAGGGAATGGAAGGAGGTGGCCAGTTTTTGTTTAGATAGCGCACGGCTGCCAACAGCTGTCAGCTTCCTTGCGCTAACCTCCCACAACCTTTCCTCCCTACGCGTAATGTGATACTAGCTGTCTGGCTGATAGTGTCCTGGAAATAGGGTGCTGTGTTTCTCATTAATAATGCTTTATGCCAGAAGGCAGCGAGCTGTGATCGATTGATGTCACTGTATTGTGGGGCCTCTGACTGACAGAACGACACCAAACATGAATGGGTCTTCTTTCATACGCTTTGCTGAAAAGCACCACAAAGATTTGTCAACAAAAAACAATTGAAACAGACAAACGAACACACAACAAATGAAATGAAAGTTCAACTCAGTAGAGAGCATGCGTCGTCCTTTCGATCACGCTCAAACTCAGACATATTGGACATGCATATTTTTCCTTCACAACAGACAGAAATTATTTGCTAGACGCCTACCTGACAGCTAGTACAGGGCCCGAATAAACAGTCACTGTCAGCACTGATCAGCTTCACTGATACTAGTGTTTTGGAAATGGGGTGTTGTGTTTCTTCATTAATACTTTGCGCCAGAATGCAGCGAACTGTGGTCGATTGATGTCACTGGATTGTGGGGTCTCTGACTGACAGAATGACACCAAACATGAATGGTCTTCTTTCATACGCATTGCTGACAAGCACCACAAAGATTTGTCAACAAAAAAACAATTGAAACAGACTAATGAACACACAACAAATGAAATGAAAGTTCAACTCAGTAGAGAGCATGCGTTGTCCTTTGAATCACGCTCAAACTCAGACATATTGAACATGCATATCTTTCCTTTACAACTGACAGAAAATTAATCCTAGGACCCTTACCTGACAGCTGGCACAGGGCCCAGATAAACAGTCACTGTCGGCACTGATCAGCTTCACTGGGAACACGGCGGCGGTTTCCCTAGCACGGCCTAAGTATGTTTTGCTTGTCTATCTGTGTGCTCTACGTGCTTGTGAAGCATGCCGATACTGATTCTATCACAGCCACACCATGCTTTTAGTAAAGCAAGATTTTAGCATGCTACACATGCAGATGTCAGTTATAAACAATGAAATGCTTCCTACCTGACCTTGTACTTTTGCCCGTTCCAATCATTTGAAACTGATGTCACATGTACACACTCCCAATGCAAAATGTTGCCGCATTTTCATCTTCATGGTGAGCCTACTCACGACTTGGGAGAGAGAGGGAGGGAGAGGAGAGAGAGAGAGAGAGAGAGAGAGAGAGAGAGAGTGCACACACACACACACACACACACACACACACACACACACACTGACAGAAACCCACACACTAACAACAGCGGTATATAAACAGATGGATCACACACACACACACACACACACACACACACACACACACACACACACACAGCGAGAGACAGAGAGAGAGAGAGAGAGAGAGAGAGAGAGAGAGAGAGAGAGAGAGAGAGAGAGAGAGAGAGAGAGAGAGAGAGAGAGAGAGAAACTAGATATTACAGCTTACTCTATCATTAAAACACGCTCAGGTACTCACTTGCACACTCTTACTTTTATGTATGCAGAGAGAGAGAGAGAGAGAGAGAGAGAGAGAAGAAGAACAAAGAACAACAACAACAACAACAACAACAACAACACACACACACAACAACAACACACGCGCGCGCGCGTGAGAGAGAGAGAGAGAGAGAGAGAGAGAGAGAGAGAGAGAGAACAAACAACAAACAACAACACACACACACACACACACGCACACGCACGCACGCACGCACGCACGCGACGAGAGAGAGAGAGAGAGAGAGAGAGAGAAAGAAAATAAGCGCTTGGTGGAGTGTACTTGTAAATCTCAGCACTGTGCCACACTGACCGGGCCGCCTGGCGAGTCAGTCTCCGCAACTGATGAACAACACCCAAAAAAAAAAAAAAAAAAAAACACACACACACACAAAACTCAAGAACGCGTATGAACCGAAGTTATATCAAGCGGCACAAAGAAGAATCACAACACACAAATCACTCCCAGAGTTAATCATATCCAGTTATGAAGTGTGGAAGAAGAATAATGCATTAATCACAAGAGAAAACTTCACCACAAAAAAATCAGTACTCAGTCTGCCGCTGATGAACACGTGCGTGCACGTGTACGCCCGATGCCAGCGCTTATCAAAGCGGTGAAGGTCACGAGCAGGTTCAGCGCCGGGGCAGCAGAAAACTAAACAGACCAATTTTCTTCTTGGCCCGACTGCCGTGGTTCAGACCAGCAAAAGTTGTTGTTACAATTTTCATGTTATGTCTTTGAGAATAATTCTGACAAGATTGAAATCGGTGCACAGTAGCATGCAGATGTTTCATTAATTAGAAAAGCTTTCAGTATTTTGAAATATGAGTAACCACTCTTGCAGACTCATTCATTACCTAGGTAGACTTGACTAAGATTGTAGTCTTTCCATTTGAGCCATTGCACATTTTAGCTGTTCTGCATAAGTTTGCCAGGGCCAGATAATACCACAACAGTGATGGTTTTAATAGCATTGAACAGTTTCCCAGCTGTCATGTGATAGTTTCTACTGCATTAGTGTCACTGATGAATATTAGATTTAAGCTTTTTTATTGTATGTTTATTGCTGTTATGATGAAAACATAGTTTATTGCATATACACACATAGACAAAGATACATGAATTTGCACACACACACACACACACACACACACACACACACACACACACACACACTCACTCTGAAAAAAGAACCTATAGTGTTAAATCTTTTTTTACTTATCCTCTATGTACAGGTCAACAATGGAGGGCCTGAAGAAATCTATAGACACAGGCAAGCAGAACAAAGTCACCAAGAAGAACAAGACCATAGTCTCAGCGCAGGAAATGTACAACAAGGTCCACAACAAAATGAGGACTGTCTCAGCTGAGGTACTGTTGTGCTTAATGTTCTTTTTGGATATTGGCATTATGGGGAGTGTAGAGGAAAGCTTTCTTGTAGTGCTGTTTAAAGTTGAACATTATGAGAAAAAGAAGTTCATCTTTCCCAGTAAATAGAGAGCTTTCCACTGATGCTGTGTAAGGTTTAGCATAATAATCTTTTCCAGTATGTAGAGAGCTTTCCTGATGCTGTGTATGGTTTAGCATAATAATAATCTTTTCCAGTATGTAGAGAGCTTTCCATTGATGCTGTTTATGGTTTAGCATAATAATCTTTCCCAGTAAATAGAGAGCTTTCCACTGATGCTGTGTATGGTTTAGCATAATAATCTTTTCCAGTATGTAGAGAGCTTTCCACTGATGCTGTTTATGGTTTAGCATAATAATCTCTCCCAGTAAATAGAGAGCTTTCCACTGATGCTGTTTAAAGTTTAGCATAATAATCTCTCCCAGTAAATAGAGAGCTTTCCACTGATGCTGTTTAAGGTTTAGCATAATAATCTCTCCCAGTAAATAGAGAGCTTTCCACTGATGCTGTGTAAGGTTTAGCATAATAATCTTTTCCAGTATGTAGAGAGCTTTCCACTGATGCTGTTTATGGTTTAGCATAATAATCTTTTCCAGTATGTAGAGAGCTTTCCACTGATGCTGTGTAAGGTTTAGCATAATAATCTTTTCCAGTATGTAGAGAGCTTCCACTGATGCTGTTTATGGTTTAGCATAATAATCTTTTCCAGTATGTAGAGAGCTTTCCACTGACGCTGTGTAAGGTTTAGCATAATAATCTTTTCCAGTATGTAGAGAGCTTTCCACTGATGCTGTTTATGGTTTAGCATAATAATCTTTTCCAGTATGTAGAGAGCTTTCCACTGATGCTGTGTAAGGTTTAGCATAATAATCTTTTCCAGTATGTAGAGAGCGTTCCACTGATGCTGTTTATGGTTTAGCATAATAATCTTTTCCAGTATGTAGAGAGCTTTCCACTGATGCTGTTTATGGTTTAGCATAATAATCTTTTCCAGTATGTAGAGAGCTTTCCACTGATGCTGTGTAAGGTACAGCATAATGGGGAAAGCATTACTAGTGAATTGAATGTAGACAGTTTTGAATTATCATAATTTGTCTCAACTTGTCGTTGTTCCCTCACACAAGAATGACCACAATGTGGTGTGCAGGATTCATTCACTCCAAGATGTCAGTGACAATGGCGGTCTGTTAGACCATTCTGCAGTCTTCTGTAGCCTGTCTGTTGTCAGACCTCCACTTCTACCCCTTCTGTAACCTCCGGTGGTAGTCTTAGGGCCGTAGGACATGTCTGTCTTCAAGCTTGACCTCAAAAACTTTGCAGAGGTCACAGAAGGACGACTTGGCTTTGCAGACCTTGTTGATGCCTGTGATGGTGGGCTCTGGGAAATCCTTGATGACCACAGTCCTCTGATACCCAGGCACATGTGAGATCATCATCCTTCTCCATGAATGTCTGACAAGCTGAGGAAGGCATGAAGTCACACGGGTATGCTGAACATCAGTCGTGCAAGGCACACCTCATGGACCACAGACAGGGCTTGCTTGGGATAGGGTGACTACTGCAACTGTTTGAGGCTGCAAGGAGACTGCACTGTATTGACAGACTGAATTCTACCACTTCACCAAAGGAACATTTTTTTCTGTTTCAAATGATTTACTTGGCAAAAGCAGGGTAACTGCTCTTCCAGCAACATTTCTTATTTCAATCTCCCGCAGTTTTTCACAGTGCTTTAGACTTTGTTCATGTCGATCTCTTACCTTTATGTCATATAAAGGACCGAGTCTTTGGTGTTTTGAGAAAGAAATTCTCAAACACACTTTGCAATCTCCTGCCAAAGCTGTATTTGAAATCCCATTCTTACTTCACTCACAAAACTTTGTATTCAAGAACTTTCACTTATTACTGATATTGTCAGTGCATCTCTTTCTGAAGGCATAGTTTCCCCACGGTTCAAACAAGCTGTAGTCACACCACTGTAAAAAAGCAAAAATCATGACCTTGACTGTTAATGAGTTAAAAAAGAAATCCTGATCTGTGTCAAATCTACCATTTATTTCAAAGGTACTTGAGAAGATCATATTGAAATGTTTGCAGAGACATTTGTTAGATAACTACCTTTTGTGGAATGCAGATGAGAGATTCATCTCCATAATTGCTTTTGTTGACCTCGGTGCAGCATTCAGTGTGCTGGATTATTCTGTCCTTTGGAAAAGGCTCAAGTCGCTTTGGGCATTCAGGGCAAAGCTTTCGACTGGTTTGTGTCATATGTCATTGGTCAGTGTCAGTCAGTTGTCATTGACAGCTGTATGTCTGCTCAAAGTCCTCAATGTGAGGTGTTTCCCAGGGCTCTTGGGACCTGTGTTGTTCACACTTCACTCTCAGCCTTCGTCTGAGATTGTTTCAGCACATGGATGTGACTTCCTTAAGTATGCAGGTGACACCGAGATGTTAAGAAGTGCACCATCTGGTAGATTTTATGATGTTTGGTCTAGTGTTGAGCTATGCAGTGACAGTGCTCTCTCCTGGATGAACAGCAGTCAGCTCATGCTAAACACTGACAGAACCGAAATGATGCTTATTGTGTGTCATGTTTCAAGCAGGCAGGCAGTGGGGTAGTAAACATTGGTGGCGATAATGTTAGTTTTTAAACTGATTGTCAGATATCTAAGAGTTGAATTTGACCAGACACTTTCAGCACAGGATCAGATCAACAGTGTCATGTGTCATTCTTGGAACCCTGCCTTATCGCCTCAATTCATTAGTGTCTTTCAGATGATGCGTCAGAAGTACTTGTCAGTTTTCTAATTACTTCACGGCAAGATAATTGTAATTTAGAGTTGTATGGCTTGCCATGAAAACAGTTTCACAGCTCCTGTGGTTTCAGAACAGTGCAGAGCAACTTTTCCTGAATAAAAGAAAACTAAGATCTTGTTACGCCACTGTTGAGGAAGCTTCACTGGCTGCCTGTTAAATGTCGTTATCAGTACAAACTGGCCACTCTTGCCTTCTGTTTCTTTGATGATTCTCTTCCACCATACCTGTCCTTCATGTTCTGAGCGTACCTGTCATGTAATCTCTGGTTAGAAATTCTTGAAGACATCAAAGTGAAATTTAAAATCATTGGCTGAGCGTTCCTTCATTTATGCTGGCCGAGCTGTTTGGAACTCACTGACTCCCACTTTACAAAATCAGCTCACCTTACCTGTTTCCAAAGCACAGCTAAGACTTTTTTTCCTTTTCAGCCAAGCATTTTAAACATCGCTTTTGCCAGATTGTGTGTATACAGTAAGTTCTGTAGTAAGATAGTTGTTACAAGTCTTCAAATAGAATTGCGCTATACAAATAGTGTTTATTATTATCATTATTATCTCCAGTACCTATAAATACTATTTATTACTGCAATTATTAGTGGTAATATTATCATTATCTCCAGTATCTAATAAGATTCAAAATATTGACAGCAGAACAAGGAAACAGTTTCCTGATACTGCATAGAATCACTAGCGAAGTCAGGTTTTAGCTTTTGCCAGCTTTGATGCAATCTTTTGACTAGAATGTATTGAAGCAAGGAGCCAGGGTTTTTGGTTCCCAAAAATGGGTTGACTGAAGTGAGAGAATTGCTGCATCAGAATTTGCAGGAGATATAGACTTGGTCTTATAAGTACCAGTAACTTGTTTATCATATCTATACCTGTGGTTGTCTTTATCTTATAAGTAACAGTATTTGTTTTTCATATCTATACCTGTGGTTGTATCTCATGCACTTTTTATGTTTCAGTGTTAAATTATAATTTCATCAGGAACATGTTCATTGCACACATTTTTCAGAATGAATTATCAATGTATTGTTTCTTTTGCAGGTGCAAAAGTCAGAATCTGATGCGAGAGTGATGACGAAGTATAAAGATCTGATTGACCGTGGTCGCAAGCAGTTTGCTGAGGAGCTGGAAAGCCTAATGCCAGATGTCAAGCTGGGGAGCCGAGGTAAATTTTTCTTGCATCCCTTTTTTTCTTTCCCTCTCTCTCAAGTCTACAAAAGAAAGGAAGCCACTGACTGACTGTTCATTAGTTGTGGAAGCACATGAAAGGAAGGCTTTTCAGAAGTAAAGTTGCATTCTGTCGGATACAAGATTTTAAACTACAAAAACTTGAATTTATTAAAGTAACGAAACATTTTTATGAAAAGTAGAAATACAGATAGAAAGTTTGGAATGTATTTTTCTTCTAAAATGATTTAATATGTTGGCAGTGCTGAGCTGTTCATTACAGAGTAGAGCTTTCCATTACACCATACGTTAATAATGAAATTTCATAAAAGAAATAAAACAAGAACAAATTTGTGAAAAGGAAAATGCAATTGCTGTGTCATTCACTCTGCTTTTCAACATGGGGAGTTTGTATGATACTCACAGTTTTGGCTAGTATACTTACCGTGTCAGACCATAGCATTCAACAGCAGTTAGCCTGAAAGGCCAAATTTTTTGTGGCTAATGCAGTAATAAGACCATCACGTGACGCCCACCCTACTTCCGCCAGGGATGAAGCTGGTGTTAACTTCCTGTTCTTCATTCAATGAGGCCTGTGCGCAAGGTAACCCGAGAACCATAGCGCTAGCGGGGAAGGTAGGTAGGGCGGGGCATTAGAGTCTGACATGGTAAGTATACTAGCCAAACAGGGAGTACAATACAAACTCCCCATTTTGGCGTCGTATACTTTACCATGTCAGACCATAGCAGAATATAAAGGAATTGGAGGAGGGCTGAGTGCCTTAATGGTTCTTGGGGTTAGCAGTGGAAAAGATATGGCTGCGTTAGCCGCAAAAGAAGTCCCTAGAACCATTAGCCCTGGTCATGTGGATATCCCTTAAATAAGTTCATGAAGGGATTTTCCGAACGCCAGTAGGCTGCCTCCAGGAGGTGGCGCAAGGGGACAGAGTGCTGAAACACTGCGGAAGTGGCCAGTACCCTGACCTCATGGGCCGGGGGAGATAAGACAGGGAGATCATTATACGCCTGGGCGTAGGCTGATCTGACTGTCTTGGAAAGCCATCTAGAGATAGGGCTGGGAGTAGTGCCTGGGGCGTGAGCGTTCCCAGTAGCCCTGAATGGAGCTTGCTGAGAGCCTTAACGAAGATAGGATACTGGAAGGGCAAGATGGGGGAACAGAGTTGTCCGAGCACCAGGAGGCCCATCTCTCCCATCGGTAATAGGAGAGAGGCTCAGTGCTGGCTCTTGCGAAGCCTCGCTAATCTGAAGGTCTTGCGAGGCCCCAGCCCCAGCAGGTATTTCTAGGACGGACTGGGCTCTGTCCATCTGTGAGGGAGGGGCAGATGCTCGCAATTGGGCTGGCATAGCAGCCACACAAGCCAGCGGAGAATCTGAGCATGTCCCCACGAGTGCTCACTGGCGAGGGGGAACATGGGGGAGGGGGACTTGAGGTCCGGAAACCTGGACAGGGTCGGCCACCGTGGGGTGATGAGGCTGAGCCTGGGTCTTCCCAGTCTCGCCTTCCTGATCACCTTGCAGAGGATTGGGAATAGAGGGAAGGTGTGTTATGCGGCCAGACCAGGGAAGGGAGAGCGACCCTGGGCCTGAGCACTGTTCCCCACCGAGCTGAGCGTTAGCCTGCTGAGGGTCCCTTCTGCATGGAGGGGGGTCCCTGCTATGTGTCTTGCGCAGAGGGTGATTCACTGCGTGTAGCACCCGCGGAGGAGGGCATCTATTGGGAGAGAGAGGCTGAGGGAGCGACCCCCCCCCCCCCCCCCCCCCTCCCTTGTTGACATAACAAGGCACCGAAGTGTTGTCCGTGAACAGGAGAACAAGTCGGTGCGAGACCTGGGGTTGGAAGCGGAGGAGGGCAAGCCTGACCGCTTCCAGTTTCAGGACGTTGATGTGGAGACGGGCAGACTGTGCATCCCACACTGTGTGTCCCACACTCCTTAGGTATGAGGGTTCTCCAAGTGGGCGACCAGCCCGAGTTGGAGGGGTCTGTTTAGAGGTCATGGGTTGGGTTGGGAGGGAAATGGGACCCCGGGGAAGACATTGGCGAGCCACTCTTCCATAGCCCATTGGAACCAAGGACCCAGGGGATGGACTGATGCCAGTGGTCAGAGGTCAGAGACCATCGACGACAGAACTCCCTTGGAGTATGCGCTTGGGGACCAGCCTAGGGGATGAGGGACCTGAGGGACTCCATCATCCCAGGAAGGAGAAAGGGTTCTGGCTGGGGTGTGGGTGGATAGGCGGAGGCAGGAGAGGCGGGTGGACCTCTCTTGGGTGGGGGAGACCATATGGGGAGTGTGTCTAAATTCATGCCCAGAAAGGAGGACGGCTGACTGCGGTTGAGGTCACACTTGTTGAGGTTGGAGACAACCCTAGTTTGGAACAGAGAGGTGTAGAGGATGGTTGGTGTGGGATGACACCAGGCCCAGGACTAGCCAGTCGTCCAGGTACACCAGGAGGCAAAAGTCTTCCTCCTGTCTGGCCAGGGAGGCCACCTCCTTGACCACCTTCGTGAATAGGAAGGGTGCCGGGGAGAGGCGGAAGGGCTGAAGAGGAGCGGCATGAACTGGCACTCGCGATCTTGCCAGACAAACCGTAGGTATTGTCTGTGGGATGGGAGTATGAGGTTGGAGTAGAACCCCGGTTGGGATGGGTGATCTTAGTGATGGCCTCCTTTTGGAGGAGTTCTGAGCCTTCGCCTGGACCGGGGAGGGGATGCTGGGAGAGGGGGGGGGGGGGGGGGGGAACCAACAGAAGAGGGAGCTCGTGGGCCCAAGGCAAGTGGAGCCCCTCCCACATAGGACCGCTACTATCGATTGCTGAGGCCCAATATGTCTCACTAGTGGGCATGTCGGGATAAGCTGTCCGCCAGAGGAGCCGGGATGGGGGGGGTAGCGGTTCGAGTTCTCCCTACTCCAGCTCCCCCTGTAGGCGAGTCCTCCAGTCACCTCCGGGGTCGTCCCTGCTGGCCGAAATGAAAGTTTTGGTGGGGAGGTTTCATCTTTGGTCACAAGGGGTTTTAGAGTGCTTGGCGGGCCGAGCGGTGCAGGATGGGGCCTGCTTGGGATAGGGTGGAGTGGAGGAGCAAAGGAGGGTCTGGGAGGGTGAGGCTGCCGAGGGGGGCCTGCCTGCATATGAGGCTGCCTGCTTACACTCTTCAACTGAATGGTGATGAAGGCAGCCGAATAGTTGCCGAAGAGCGACTGCTCCTGACTCGGAATGCACCGCAAGGCCGTCTTAAGCACCGGGGCGAGATAGCCCGTGACAGTATGGCCTCAAGCAATTGTTGTGGTTACTGGCTGCGCTGTCCGCCGCAGCCGAAAGGTGGTGCAAGATCCTGTAGACTAGGAGTCGCATCAAGGGGTCGCTGAACAAGCGAGATACGGTCTCAGGGTGTGTCTCAGAATACTGAACATCTGAGAACACAGAGACCGAGTCATCCTCCTCTTACCAGATCTCCTCCACCCGCTGTAGAGCATGTCAAAGGGACATGTCCAGCAATGTTATGTTGGATCCCCAATCAGGATCTGCGGTCCCACTCCACCAGGTTCTTGGTAGAGGTCGTGGCGGAAGTTGGAGGAGGCCAGATAGGGGGATGAGCTGGCAGACGGCCGGGGAAATTAAAATTTGCCTGGTCACTGGAGTGTCCTAGGAGAAACAGGGAGGAGATATGGGAGATATGGGCCTTCCGGGGGTCCCTGAGGAACGTGCTTACAGGGGGCCGCATCCAGGGCCGAGAGGGATTTATTCCTGGGAGAAGGGACGACTTGCACACCCCTGGCTAGGTTGCTGGACACTTCCAAATGGACATAAGAGTCTGAGGAGTGACAAGTCTGGGCGAGCCCACTTGGAAGGAGAAGTAAGGCGTATTTGGGCACCGAAGGAACTTGTCCGGGGTTGGGGTCTTCCTCCCTACAAGGTCCAGGCGCCAGTGCTCAGTAGTGGACAAGTCACATGATGAGGAGGAGTCCTCTACCTCATCCTCAGAGTCGGGAACGTCGGGTTCCTGAAGAGGTTGCGATGAACCTTCTTGAGGAGGCAACGGCAGGGATGCGTGAGGGTTCTGCCCTAGCTTGGTTGGGAGGACGCGAGGGCAGGTCCCTGGTGGTTCCATGATCGGCGGCCGGACTATGGGAGGGGAGTCCGTCCTGCCGATCGGACAGCGCCTGAGAGGGAGGGAGACCGAGGTCGAAACCAGCGTGAGGCTCGGAACCATGCGACCATGGAGCTGGTTTTGTTGGTCTGCTGTAAGCCACTGGTCCCTCTCAGGGGGCATAGAGCCACAGGTCCCCATGGAGGAAAATGGGTTGTGGCAGCCCTGAGGCAGACTTTCCGTGGAGGGGACAGGGTAATCTGAGACACTGGGGGGGGTGTGTGTTTGTGATAGAGCGTGGCCTGTGTCGTTCCCCCACCCCCACCCCAGAGAGTGCACTGCTTCGTACACCTCCCTGATGGGATCCAGTGGAGCGGTGGAGGACACGGTAACCGAGCGCCCTATATCGTAGTGCGCGGATTGGAATGGCTGTGGTGACATGGTCACCACCTGGGTGGGATCGTGCAGGTTACCCGTGGTCCTGCTGGTTGATTCTACCCTCGGAGGAAGGGGACCGCGAACGTTGTCCAAGTGGGGAGCAGAATAAGTCCGCTCCCCAGTGTCCTGTACCCCAAGGGGAAGTGCGACAGTCGATCATTGGGGGGGGGGGGGGGGGGGGGGGTTTCCACCGCTGGGGGTCTGAGTGACAGGTCCGGGTATAGCGATGCCTGCAGCTGAGACCCGGAGTTATGGCCAGTTTGGGGGTCCCAGGGACTGGGCATAAGTCCGCCACCGGAGTAAGGACACTCCTCGTGCACCAGTGGTGGCTGCACTTGTGCACGGTGGGGAGAGCGTCATGACCTGTGTGCCATTAGTAGGGGATGATCTAATAGCACCTGTCTCATAAAGGCGAGTGACGGGTGGTGATTCTGTTTGCGTCCCATCACCTGTGCTGGTCTGCGCCTCAGCAAATTCCCCGGGGACTGAAGGTTGTGTGACGCAGCATGATAGAGTTGTGTGTCTCACTGTGCGTTGGAAGGGAAGAAGGCAAGCCAGCCGGTAAGGTGGGCAATCCTGCTGTCCCTGACGGGTAAGGTGGGAAATCCCGCACAGCCCAACGGGGAAGGTGGGAAATCCTGCTCTCCCCCAACGGGGAAGCTGGATAGGTGTGGAAGATGGGAATCCCACTCGACACAGGCGGGAAACTACCCACTAGACCACCGAGGACCCTGGGAGAGAAGGCTAATTTGGGTACAAATTCTAAAGTGGGCTTTCCCTTTTTAGGGTAGCCTGCATTGGACTGCGGGAATGTAGAAGTAAATTTAGAAATGGTGGCAGCTTGCCTTCGCCCTTCGAACGCAGTGATCATGTGTCCGCTGGGCGGCTAGAGGAGGTATCAAATTGATGGTCATGCGTCCCTTCTGCGGAACCCCTCTCTACACCGGCCGTATGTTTTTCCATAGCAAGAACGGATTGCTCAAGGAATCGGCATGCGGGTCCTCCGGGGCAAGGAGCGACTTCTGAATGGCGAAATGGCTCGACCTATCGGTGCCCTTCACCATGTTGAGCTATGGTGGCAGAGCAAACATGGAGCACACGACCACAAAGTGGAGACAAGTCAGTAAATTGAGAGATCGTAAAGAAACTTGATCTGCCTTGTAATAATGATAAGTAAGGTACTAATAAGTGTGCACAAGCTGGTAGATCAAGAGATCGTAAGACACTGATCTACCTTGTAATAATGATAAATAAGGTACTAATAAATGTGTCCGGGGAAACCTCTGCACCGCCAGATCAGGCACAAACCAGGTGCAACTGCCTGCGGTGAGGCAATAAACCGTACCGCCAAAACAGGTGCAAACAGGTGCGACCGCCTGTGGTGAGGCAATAAACCTCCATACTGCCAAACCAGGTGCAAACCAGGTGCAACCGAAGGTGGACACCATGTGGTGAGGCAATATGGTGGAAATGCCGACCGGCGTGGAACAATCAAAGACGGCGGATTGATTGACCGGTGAGAGTTCAGTCGCCAAAAGTGACAAGTCGTTCACTCTGCTTTTCAGCAAGTTTGTATGTTATCAGTCTACCCTTCAGACCATCATCTGTCATACTTGCCTTTCTCAGCCCTTGCTTCCTCTCCAAAAATTATATTTAAAAGATTTTATAAAAAAAGAAAGAAGAAGAAAAAGCACTCAAAAAACATTTTAGACTAGATATCCTTTACCACATGTACCTGATTTGTCTGTCTTATTTTCTGAAACCTTTTGGTAGGTTTAACATTAAACATGGCTTGAATTGACCACCTTCATGCCTCAGTGTCCACCCTTTTGATTTAAAACATGATTTTTGAAAGGTTTCATTTGCTTTGACATTCAGCTGTTTTGGTGAGAGGTGCAGTATTACTGCTTCATGTTTTTTATGTATATGGTGTATACGTTCAAAAATTGATTGTTTTTCTGGCAGTGTGGATTGTCAGATATTTCAGTAGAAAAATCAGACATCAGCTCAGGATTACATGAATAACAACACATGATGAACACTTCTTTCCCCAAGCCAAAAAGCTGACTGAGGAGGAACTGAACGCGCTGATTGCTCACGCTCATCGTCGCATTGAACAACTGCAACGTCAGCTGGCAGAGCAGATGGCCATGGAGGCACAGCGTGTGGAGAAAGCACTCGACCAACAGCAGCTGGAGGATGCCAAGCTGGCCCTGCAACAAGTGTCCGCTGAAGGGGAGCGCCTGAGGGAAGAGTTCCTGGTGGAAAAAGACAAATGGGTAAGGAAGACACCATGTCCTGCCTGGCATAGAAGCAAGGTAGTGAACTTACTGCTTCCGCTTCCAGACAGAGAACTTGAAAGTGGTGACAGCAGGGATGTCAGTTTTCAGCGACTCATGAGTGTCTCTACTTTTCTTTTTTAAGATTTCTAAAAAAAAAAAAAGTAAAATGAACAAACAAACAAAAACTTGAAGCTTTTTACTGGTTGGAAAAAAAAAAAAAAAGAACATTTTGTAAATGTTTATTTGGTGTCATATACTTTACCATGTCAGACCGTAGCATTCAACGGCAGTTAGTTAGCTTTGAAAGGCTGAATTTTTTGTGGCTAATGCAGTAATAAGACTATCACGTGACGCCCACCCTACTTCCCCCAGGGAAGAAGCCTGTGTCAGCTTCCTGTTCCTCATTCAGCATTGCCTTCTTCCTGACAAGGACAGGTTTTATTGCTCTGTCTCACCTATACTTCTGCTTTTGTGTAAAGATTGCTTGTGTGTTTGCCTTCTTTACTTGTTCAGTTGTGGCTTACACTAAACCCAGGGAACTATTGCCGCGTGAGGCTTACTGTTGGCGTGCCATTATCTTATTTTCACGCTCTGTGGTGTGACGGCTCACATTGTCTTCGTTTTTCAGTCTTCATTTCGATCTCCCATTCGGCCCCTACACTCTCAGGTGTAGCATTCCTTTCCTTAGCCTAAATTCACCTTTCACCAAGTTGCTTTTGGCCTCTTGATTTGTGATCTCTGCTGTGCGTTAGTTTATTTTACTCTCACGCTCCATTGCTTGTCACTTTCGGCAATCAAATTCTCGCCGGTCACTTGATCCGCCATCTTTATTTACTCCACGCCAGTCTACCTTTCCGCCATATTGCCTCACCATGTGGTCTTCCACGTTCGGTCGTACCTGGGTTTAGTGGTATGGAAGTTTTCCCTTGCACATTTATTAGTACCTTATTTATCATTATTACAAGATTGATAGAGTTTCCTTTACGATCTCTCGATCTACCCAACTTGTCTCCTCTTTGTGGTCGTGTGCTCCATGTTTGCTCTGTCACCATAGCCCAGGATGGTGAAGGGTACTGACGGGTTGAGCAGCATCGCTTTCCAGAAGTCGCTCTTGCCCCGGAGGAGCCGCGTGCTGATTCATCAGAGCAAACTGTTCTTTCTACGGATGAACATATGGCCGGTGTAGTAGAGGGGGGTTCTGCGGAGGGGATGTGCGACCATCATTTTGATACCTCCTCTAACCGACCGGCGGATGCACGATCACTGCATCCGAAGGCCAGAAGGCAAGTTGCCACCATTTCTAAATGCCTTTCCTTCAATATTCCCCGTAAGTCCAAAGGCAAGGCTCCCCTAAAAGGGAAAGCCCGTTTTAAGAATTCATACCTGAATTTGCCTTCTCCCCCCACTTTACTGGCTGTCTTGCCTTCTTCCCTTCCAACGCATGGTGAGACACACAACTCTCCCTATCATGCTGCATCATGTGACCTTTGGTCCCCGGGAAATTTTGCCGAGGCGCGGACCAGCACGGGTGACCAGATGCATACAGAATCACCACCTGTTACTCGCCTTTATGAGACTAGTGCCATTAGCTCTCCCCCCACTAATAGCACGCAGGCTTATGATGCTCTCCCCCACTGTGCACAAGTGCAGCCACCACTGGTGCACAAGGAGTGTCCTTACTCCGGTGGTGGACTTATGCCCAGTCCCTGGGATCAAACTGGCCATAACTCTGGGTCTCAGCTGCAGGTACTGCCATGCCCGGACCTATGCCGAGCAGACCCCTGGCAGTCGACCCACCCCGGTCGATTGTCGACATTTCCCCAAGGGATACAGGACGTTGGGGAGCGGACATATTCCACTCCCTACTTTGGCTATGTCCACGGTCCCGTTCCTCCGAGGGGAGGATCGACCAGCGGGACCACGGATAACCTGCCTGATCCGGACCTGGTGGCGACCACATTACCGCAGCCACTCCAATCCGTACACAGGCGGATAGGGGGCTTGACTGCTGTGCCCTCCGCCGCTCCCCCTAACACACAGGAGGCCCCTATGGATCCCACCAGGGAGGTGTATGAGGCAGTGCACTCGTGGGGGGGGGGGGGTAATGACAAGCCATGCTGTCTCGCCCCCTGGTGTCTCAGGTTAACCTGGCCCCCACGGAAATTCTGCCCCAGGACTGCCACAGCCCATTTTCCCATGGGGACCTGTGGCTGTATGCCCCTGAGAGGGACCAGTGGCTTACAGCAGACCAACAAAACCAGCTCCATGGTCGCATGTGGCATCCAGCCTCCTCGCACTGGTTCGACCTCGGTCTCCCTCCCTCTCAGGCACTGTCTGATCGGCAGGACAGGACGGATTTCCCTCCCATAGTCCGCCCACCAATCGTGGAGCCACCAGGGACCCGCCCTCGCGTCCTGCTACAACCAAGCTAGGGTGGGGACCCTCACGCACCCCTGCCGTTGCCTCCTAGACAAGGTTCGTCGCAACCTCTTCAGGAACCTGACACTCCCGATTCTGAGGATGAGGTAGAGGACTCCTCCTCATCATCATGCAGCTTGTCCACTATTGAGCAGTGGCACCCGGATCTTGTTGTGAGGGAGGCCCCACCCTCGGACAAGGTCTTTTCGGTGTCCAAATACGCTGCGGCCACACCAGCCAAGTGGCTTGCCCCAGACTTGTCGCCCTTCAGACTCTTATGTCCATTTGGGAGTGTCCGGCAACCCTATCCAGGAGTGCACAGGTCATCCCTCCTCCAGGGAATGAATCCCTCTCGGCCCCAGATGAGGCCCCTGTAGGCACGGTCCCCAGGGACCCTCGGAAGGCCCATATCTCCTCCCTGTTCTCCAAGGACAATCTGGTGACCGACTGCCGGTTGATCCCCCATCTGGCTTCTCCCACTTCCACCGATCTCTATCAAGAACCTGGTGGAGTGGGACCGCATAGCCAGATCGGGGATCCAACGCACCACTGTTGGACATGTCTTTCAACAAGCTCTTGCAGCGGGCGGAGGAGATCTGGCTGGAGGAGGACGACTCGGTCCGTGTCCTCGGACGTTCAGTATTCTGAGACACACCCTTAGACTGAATCTCGCTCGCTTGTTTAGCGACCCCGTGATGTGACACCTAGTCAACAGGATCTCACATCACCTTTCGGCTGCAGTGGACAGCGCAGCCAGGAGCCACTACAATTGCTTACTGGCGTGCAGAGATGCCATATTGTTACAGGCTAATCTCTCACCAGCGCTTAAGGCAGCCTTGTGGTGCATTCAGGGTCAGGAGCAATCGCTCTTTGGCAACTATTCGGCTGCCTTCATCGTCCATTCAGTTGAAGAGTGTAAGAAGGCAGCCTCACATGCGGCCAGGCCTCCCCCTCATCAGCCTCGCCCTCCCAGACCCTCCTTTTGCTCCTCCACTCCCCTTACCAGACCCCAACCCCATCCCAAGCAGGCCCCATCCTGCACTGCACGGCCCGCCCAAGCGCTCAAAAATCCCCTCAGCTGAAGACAAAACCTCCCCAGCAGAATTTTCATTTCGGCCAGCATGGACGGCCCCGGAGGTGCTGGAGGACTCGCCTACGTGGGAGCTGGAGCAGGGAGAACTCGGACCGCTACCTCTCTATCCTTCCCACTTGCCTCCCCTCCACCCTGGCCCCTCGGCCCCTCTGGGGGCAGCTTATCCTGGCATGCCTACCATTGGAGACGTATGGGCCTCAGCCCATGGATAGTAGCGGTCCTACAGGAGGGGTTCCACTGCCTTGGGCCCACGAACTCCCTCCTCCTCTGATGTGTTCTCCCCCTCCTTCTCCCAGCGACCCCTCCCTGGGCCTGGCGGAGGCTCTTCGCCAGGAAGTTGCAGAACTCCTCCAAAAAGGGGGCTATCACAGAGATCCCCCATCCCAACCCGGGGTTCTGCTCCCACTGTCATCCCCAAACCATCAGGAGGATGGAGGCCTGTCCTCAACCTCTCTCCCCTCAACAAGTTCCTCAGGGCCACCAAGTTCTAGATGGACAGTCCAACTCCGATCAGAGACTCCATCCACCACCAGGATGGGCAACCTTGATAGATCTGAAGGACGCTTATTTCAGATTCTCATACACCTATCTCACAGATGATACCTACGGTTCGTCTGGCAGGATCGGGTGTTCCAGTTCAAGGCGCTCCCCTTCAGCCTCTCACCCTTCCTCTTCACGAAGGTGGTCAAGGAGATGGCCTCCCTGGCCAAACAGGACATTCGCCTCCTGGTGTACCTCAACGACTGGCTTGTCCTGGCTCCCTCCCGGGCCTGGTGTCAATCCCACACCAACCATCTTCTGCGCCTCTCTTCCAAATGAGGGTTTGTCACTAACCCCAAGAAGTGCGAACTCGACCCCAGTCAGCAGTTCTCCTTTCTGGACATGAGATTCGACGCACTCTCCATGATGGTCTCCCCAACCCCAAAGAGGTCCACCCGCATTGTGGACCTCGCCTCCCACCTTCACCTATCCACCCACACCCTGGCCAGACCTTTACCTCCCTCTGGGGATGATGATGGAGTCCCTCTTGCCCCTAATCTCCCTAGGCCGGGTCCCCAAGCGCCAACTCAAAGGGAGTTCCGTCATCGATGGTCTCAGACCTCCAGCCACTGGGATCAGTCCATTCTCCTGGGTCCTTGGTTCCAATGGGCTACGGAAGAGTGGTTTGACCCTGCCACTCTGATCCCCGGGGTTCCCATCTCCCTTCCAACCCAATCCCTGGAACTCTACACAGACGCCTCCAACTCGGGCTGGGGCGCCCACTTAGAGAACCTTCATCCCTCGGGAGTGTGGGACGCACAGACTGCCCGTCTCACACATCTCTCGCTCCCTCATCCTCTCTCTCCGAACAGAAGCCCTTCTCTGCTGGAGCCACGCGCGGGGAATCACCCTCTGCACGAGACACATAGCAGGGACCTGCAATATCCTGACAGACTCCCTCAGTCGGTCCAAGTCCCTCCACACGGAATGGACCCTCAGCAGGCTAACCCTAACCTCAGTGTGGGAACATTGGTTCAGGCCCATGGTCTACCTCTTTGCTACCTGATTCAACCACTGTTTTCCAGTGTATGTCTCTCCGTCCCCTATCCCCAAGCGTATGCAATCAACACTCTCTCCCTCCCTGGTCGAGCCGCATAACATACGCCTTCCCTCCATTCCTGATCCTCCACAAGGTGATCAGGAAGGCGAGACTGGAAAGACCCAGGCTCATCCTCATCACCCCATGGTGGCTGACCCAGTTCTGGTTTCCAGACCTGAAGTCCCTCTCCCATGTTCCCCCTCTCCAGTTGAGCACTCGTTGGGACATGCTCAGACAGCCTCGCTTGGGTCGTCCCCACTCCAACCCACAGATGCTCCGCCTGCTGCACGCCTGGCTGCTGTGCCAGCCCAGTTGCGAGCATCTGCCCCTCCCTCACAAACAGACAGATCCCAGTCTGTCCTAGACATACTCGCTGGGGCAAGACCTAGGGGACTTGGCGACAGCCTCGTGCAGAGCCAGCACTGAGTTTCTCTACGATTACCGATGAGAGAGATGGGTCTCCTCATGCTCAGACAACTCTGTTCCCCATGATTGCCCTTCTAATATCCAGATAGGCAACTTCCTCTCACCTATCTTCTTCGTTAAGGCTATCGGCTAACTCCATTCGGGGCTATAGGTCAGCCATCTGTACCACTATTCACCAGCTTGGCGGACCCTCCTTTGAGAATGACTTCCTTCTCAGAGAGATTTCTAGGGGGGTGGCTGTACGCGAGTCTAAGTCCCCTTTGGGACCTCTTCATTGTCCTGGACGCTCTCAGAAAAACCTCCTTTCAAGCCTGTCACCACCCTTCCCTTTGACCTTCTTTCATTCTAGACCATATTCTCTTCGCCCTTGCTTCGGCCAGGAAGCGCAGTGAAATTCATGCCCTCAGCGGGGGACCCCAGAGACATTGCCTTCCACAGGGACGGTTCTCTCTCAAGTTTCTCCCCGAATTCTTAGCTAAGAATCAGGAACTGGGCACAGTCTCTCCTCCCACGTCATCCGCTCACTTGTGGCTATTCTGGGAAAAGGGGGGGGGAAAGCAGGGGGGGGGGGGGGGGGGGGGGGGGGGGGGGGGGGGGGGGGATGGACTTGTGCCCTTCTAGGTGTCTGAGATACTACTGGGAACGCTCGTGCCCCAGGTGCTCCTCCCAGAGACGTCTCCTCGTTCCATCAACCCCAATAATCATAAGGACATCTCGGCTGGCACTATCTCTGGGTGGCTTTCCAAGACAGTCAGATCTGCCTCCGCCCAGGCGTATAAGGATCTCCCCGTCATACCTCCCTGGGCCCATGAGGTCAAAGCGCTGACCACTTCCGCAGTGTTCCAGCACTCTGTCCCCTTACACCACCTCCTGGAGGCAGCCTACTGGCGTTCGGAAAATCCCTTCATAAACTTATTTAAGGGATATCCGCATGACCAGGGCTGATGGTTCTAAGGGATTTCTTTTGCGGCTAACGCAGCCATATCTATTCTACTACCAAGAACCATTAGGGCACTTGGCCCTCCTCCGATTCCTTTGATTTCTGCTATGGTCTGCTATATGATGCCAAAATGGGGAGTTTGTATTATACTCCCTGTTTGGCTAGTGTACTTACCATGTCAGACTGTAATGCCCCACCCTACCTTCCCGGCTAGCGCTATGCTTCTCGGGTTACCTTGCGCATATGGCTCGCTGAATGAGGAACAGGAAGTTGACACCGGTTTCTTCCCTGGCGGAAGTAGGGTGGTCCACGTGAAAGTAGAAAGAAACTCGTGGAGAGCGTGGCAGCAGAGAGTCCTCAGAAGAGAAGCCCCCTTCAAGCAAGTGTTTCGGCCCTTAACTCCTGACACTCTAGGGGTGGGTGGGCCACACCCGGTTCATGACTCCGGATGTCCCTCTGCTGCCCCTTTTTTTTCCCATCTCGGGACGAGCCATGGCTGGGATTCGAACCCATGCCCTTCTGGACATGCTCATTTTTCCACTTAATGACTCCCGCACTAACCACTGAGCCACTGGGACAACTGATATTTGTAGGAAATTTAAGCCTTATGAAGTTCTTTTGTTCCTCCTTGACCAGATCCAGCTCGAACACCTCTCTGCTGCTTCTGCCATTGCTTTCAAGGCTCTGGTTTTTTCCCTCCCTGCAACTGAGAGCTGTTTCATGAGGCTGTATGCAGACGTTCCTACAAACCCCCTAGCTCCAATTTCTGCTGTGAGGACTTTGACCTGATAGCCTTCTCTCCTCAGGCTGTTTGCCAGATCAGCATACTTTCATTCTTGTAGATTTGAGCTGCCTCCATTCTGTTCTCATATGGCACCGTGAGCTCGATCATGATCAGCTGCTTGGTTGACTGAGAGTGGACTACTATCTTATTACTTGCTTTAGCCACAAAAAATTCAGCCTTTCAGAGCTAACTAACTGCCGTTGAATGCTATGGTCTGACATGGGAAGTGCACTAACCAAACAGGGGGTATAATACAAACTCCCCATGTTTGTGTAGTTGTCAGTTGGATCCGATGAAAAGAAGCTGAAGTACATTTTTGGACTCCAATATATTTTTATATTTTCCTAGCCTTCCCCTCTTATTATCGTTAATTCATTAGCTGAATTTTTAGGTGCTTGTGGTATTTTACTTTTAATGTTTCTTAGATCTTAGATGCCCCTCAGGCTGTGTATTTTCTGCTGGTTTTCCCTGGAGAGTTAACATCTCAAACAAAAGCTGGAAAACTTGATTTTGATTCGACTTGTTGATTATGGGTTATGAGTTTCACAAAAGATGGACAAGCTCTGATCAGTGTCAGGAGTAGGATTGACACAGGAGTTCGTGGGAACCACTTATAAGATGAAAATTCAGCAGTTGTCTCGGCAGGCTGCCGCCCACAGCGATCACCTCCAGGACGTTCTGCAAATGAAAAAATAAAAGAAAAATGTCTAAGAAAGTAAAAGTGAAAGAACACAGAACGTGTGACACGTTGTTCTTGTGCGAAGTGCTTGTTCTGGACATCGTACAATTGCTGTGAAAATTTATCCAGAGTGATCAAATTACTTGTAGTCTGTAGGAGTTGACATAGCACAGTATACTAAAACAACCATTGAGTGTAATAGAAAAACTCCCAACACAACTTAGCCAGCCAAAGAGTATAATGAAAACTTCCCCAACTGTGATGGTAGAAACATTCTGAATGATGTCAGTCTGTTACTGCCAACCAAAAACCTGCTACAGGGTGATGCCAACCATCATTTACAGAAAGCAGATCTTTTGGGCCTGTCAGTGCAGCTTGGTGAAGAGGAGGCAGCTTGTGTCGCATTAATCAGTGTCAAAAAATGGAGCATTTCCTTCCATGATCTTCATGCATCAGTTTCTTCAGTCCACAGTCTTTGATTTTCTGCTTGAAGTTCAAAACGTGTTGTATCAAATGTAACAAAAGTTTTCCTGCTGGCCAGAAAAGATGAGATAATATATGAACTGTGGAATATGGTTTGATGGTGATTTCAGGATGCCGACGCCCGAGTGGAGTTTGAGAAGGAGCTGCGGCAGCAGTTGTCTCGGCAGGCTGCCGCCCACAGCGATCACCTCCAGGACGTTCTGCAGGTGCAGTCGGTGGAACTGGAGAGAGACAGTGTGAGCGAGAGGTCCACACACAGCTGCTGAAGGAAAGGCAGTCTTTTCAAACGGAGGTGGCAGGTTGGATTGCACGTCTCAAGGGAATTGAGACAGCAGTGGAAGGTAAACTCAGAATGATGTAATTTCCTGCAAATTTCTGGAAATGGAACTTTTTAAAGGCCGTAGGGCCGTATGCATATTCCTGATTGCATTTTTATGAATGGAACAGTTGACAGATGGGCTTTGAGGATTACAGGGAGGTTGGTGTAGCAGATTTCATGTGCTCAAGTATATGGATACATGCATGTGTTTTGCTCATACATATATGCCTTTATGCGGATCTTGAAACTTGTGCTGTTGAAAGTGCATGTTTGATGGAGTTTGTGTTTCAGGGCTGTGAATGTGGAGATGCGGGTGTGAGAGTGAAGGTGTATAGAACCTATAGATTGTTTCACTAATGTTCACTCTCATACACAGTGGTGAATTTAATCGTCACAGGTTTTCAGTGTGTGTTGATTGAAGGAAGGGGAGAAGATGAAAGAACGAATTATTATTGTTGATAGTTTTTATGGACAAACTACATGCATTTCATGCTTACTGAGTTTCTTTTTCTGTGTATTGAGGGAGATGTGAATGTGTTCAGGATACGGGGTGAACACTTTTGTTCATTTACATACTGTTCATGTAGTTTACCTGTTCATCTGTTTATGTCAAACATAAAGCAGTCTGTGATTTCTGTTGTGGACACTGCATGTAATCAGTTGAATTGATGATATATCTGTGTGTGCAGTATGAAGCAAAGGAAATAAATTTTAGCCTTAGACATTAAACTGAATGGAATTACCTGTATCGAAAGGCATTTTTTCTATCGACTGCTTAGTATTTAGTTCTAAATATTTTCTTCTTGAATAATGTGAACAACGACAGGGGGACATTTTAGAGTTAAAATTATGCAAAACCTCCAGCTTCAGTGTCTTTCGCTCGTTTTCTCTGCAGCTTTTGATCCCTCCCGTCTTTGATGACATCATGTCAGTCTTCATTGTCAGCACATCCGTGGGACTTCTCTGGAGGGATGTGGTGATCTCCTCTTGTTGGGAAGCTCGGCGTGGATCAGTAACTAAACAGTTATTGTCTTCATTAGGGCATATAGTTGGAATGTCCTAATGTAAGATCATGTATGTAAGACATGACAGGCACTGCTGATCACTGTTGACATTGCTGGGCAGCAGCACAGGGTCTCCCCTGGTGGGTGGGCTCGTTGCAGCCTGATATTGATGACTCCCTGACAGGGGATACTGGGATGTGACAGGAGCTGCAAAGCAATGTTTGTCAGAGCTCAAATGCTTAAGAAAAAGACGCGCACAGATTTTGTTTTCAGTTCAAAGAAGACTACTGAACTATGTGCGCTTCATGATAAATTGTTTCATGAGGCCTTAGGTATCCGAGGTGTGTAGCGTTTTTTTTTTTTTTAGCTCATTTCTGCTGAATGAAATCTTTTTTTCATTATATCAGTTACTTAAAGAAGTATATGCGGACATGTTGGAAAATTAATACTTTTGCTGTAGATTTTAAGGTTTCTTGTTAGAAGCTTTTGCAAGTGAATTTGGATATCATCTTCCGATTGGAACTAAACCATGTTTCAGCACGGGCGGAAAGTGAGAAGATAGCACGAGTGGCCCAGGACCTGTGGCTGTCGTGCATCTCTCTCAATGGGGGGCTATACGTCATGGCAACGAGGCAGGGGAGGAGTGGGAGCAGAAGATGAAGCCTTTGAGGAAGGAAGTGGAGGCCATCTCCGATGCTGGTGGGAAGCATCCCTTTGTGGAGACGCTGATTCAGACGATTCCAGAGGAAGCCATGGACCGCGGGGTGTGGACAGAGGACAGCTTGCGGGAACGCTTCCCGCACGTCAGCACCGTTTGCCGAAGGGTCGCCATGGTGGATGAGACGGGCGGTACGCTTTTCAAGTTCTTCATTTCCTATGTTCAGTCTTTTTTTCGTTTTTGATTCAGTTTATGCCAAGTCGGAGCATGACTCGGTAGATTTAGAGAAACTGGACACCTTTTCCATTCTTGGCCATGCGGAGTATTGGCTAGAAAAGGGTGACCTTGAGCAGGCTGTGAGATTCATGAACCAGCTGACGGGCAACCACGACGAGTTGCTAGTGATTGGGTCAAAGAAGCCAAGTTGCTCTTGGAAACCAGACAAGCAGCATATGCAGTCACATCGTTTGCATCAGCCAGTGGACTTGGCACATATTTTGACATTAACAGAGATCTTACTAAAACATGTTTAGTCAAGACTTGCACATCATCCGTTGACCCCAACATCCACACTAAGTGGTACTGTGTGGTTACACATGAAAATTGAGCAAATCAGCAATATTCTGGATTGTGGCTGAAGAGAAGGGAAAGAAAGAGCAGCCTGCTGTGGTACTGCTAGTGGTGATCAGAGAAAAACAGCTGAGAAGTACACTTTGATAAAATGTTTCAGGCTTGAAGCATTACTGTGATTTTATGTACCCATCCTATTCAATGTATGTTAGGTGCAAAAAAAGAAACAGTGAATCTTGATTTGTCACAGAATGCAGACAGGAAACCAGGACCCAAGGGCTGTGATTTTCAAGCAGAACATTGCAGATTGAAGTTGTGTAAAGAAAATCGTGAAATTCTTGATAAGTTTGACACCTTATCTGTCACATGCCAAAACTGTGAAAGGCACTATTTTTTTTTGTTGTTGTTGGACAGATATGCTGATAAATAGTTAACACACAGACGATAATGAGGAATGGTTTTGGTGTAATATTCTGGAAAAAGAGAGTGAACATTTTTGTTGGGAAAAGTCTTGTTTCATATTTTCATGCACTCCTTGGACATGTGGCTGTGGATAAAGTAACACATTAAAAACCATGAACTGAAGATGTATGGTTCACACATGCAAAGAAGAGATACAAAAAGTGACCAGCTGTTCTTGTTTTAAAGGGCACAATCAGTCAAAACCAATTTGCCTTCATGACTATCTACAATGACTTCTAAGAAAGCTGCTTATAGTCTTCTTTAACTTCTTGTGCAGTGGTAGGGTTTGCTTGCATATTATTACATTGAGATAGAATGACCTTAGCTGTTGAATCACACTAAGGAACTGATTGCAGATGTAACTTACTGCAAAATGAATTGATGCGATATGCTAGAGTTGTGACGCAGAATAGAAAGAAAGATACTGGAGGAATTATACAATGTCTTTTATGCTGTACATTTTGTATGTTTGTGCATAGCAGTTCCATGTATGAAACTGCAAGTGATGTAAAGTAGGTATGACTTTGTCAATATGTATGCCATTTCATCCTTGAATGCCGAGTCTGATTCTTTCTCATTAAAATGTGATTTATATGTATACCTTGGGGTTTTTTCTTCTTCAGTTTTTCTGAAGTGTGAGTGTTCTACCCTAACAGTCGTAGGGATAGTGAACATTGGAAGGCACAGCATTAATCAAAGTGGAGCTGATCAACTCCTGTCACAACTGGACCTGAATCGGTGTACTGCTGGAGAACAGAGAAGGGTTTCCAAACCAAGTAAAACCCTGTGATCGTGGCTCTGATGGTGAATGCTCTGCCATTAAATTGCAGGCCCCTTCTGTTTTTCAAACTAGTTTCCTTTTAAACTCTTTACTTACATAGGTTTAAATTTCGTTGCGTATCTTCATACCATCTAGATTACTTGATGCTTAGATATTACTTATGACTTTCACAACCTTATAGGCTTGTGCAAATCTCAAAAAAACCCCACTGGGCTAGAAATCTCAACACAATTTTTAACTGTCCTGGGGAGAAGCGGGTTAAAAAAAAATCAATTTGTTCCCCCAAATCTCTGCTTGTCCTTGATGGGTAAAGGGATGGATAACAAAAGAAATCACAGAGTGCAATGACAGATCAGCAGGTATGCTTCAATGAAAGGAGGATGTAACTGTTTTCTATATTCAACTTAAAGCAACAATTAAAGCAAACATCACTCACAGTAAGAATTGAAACTATCACTTGGTCATGCAGAGTAGATTTATTGTTTCTGTGTTTGCACTCTGCTAGGACTCCATTCAGAAAGAAAATGGAATGCAACATCTTCATCCATTGAGACTGTGTGATCCTACATGCCATGTTTTCAAGGTAACCACAGTGTGTTAGTCTTGAAGTCTTTGGTTTTGGCAAGTTCTTGGGGACAGTCATTGGGGTAGGCTCTCACTGTAAGCAACAAATGTCTAAAATGAAGGGTTTAATAACACACGATGTCTAGCATAGGTTGGATGAAACACAGGTAGTGTTGAACAGTGAATTCCACTAAAATGATTGGGCAGCAGAGCAGTGTCCCCTTTGGTGGGTTGTGTAATGATGACCTGGTAATGACTGCTCTCTGTGGACTTGTCGGTGCTTGGGCAGTGGCATGATAAAGCTGGACCCTAGAGCTGGAATGAAAGGGCTGTCATGCCTTGTGGCAGACAGAATGCAAACAAACAACAAACTAAGCCCCCCAAACAGTGGCATTTTCCAACGAAATAGAAATCCATTCTTTACCAACCCTGACAGACAAATTAAGAATAGTCTTCACATCATTTGTTTGTATCCATCCTTTCATACCCAGTTTTGAGCTCGAATTGTCCATAGAATTTCTATGCAACAATACTTTGCTAAAAATATTTGACTCCGTGTATCCATATGCTACATACGGGCAAAGTTTCTTGAAAAGCAAAAGGGGTTTGCTAAATTTTGCTTGATAATTTCTTGTCCAGTCATTTTGCATTGTCTTTGAATTGCGTGTTACCACCATTTGGTTTAGGTTAAATATTCTTGTTTTCCAGTGGGCATGAAACATTATGCAGCCACTGAGAACAAAACATTTCGTCACAATGACGTGACATTCTCACAGTTGGTGGTTTCATGTTTACTTTAATTGAAATCATCAACAAACATGACATACAATTCTAACTGGTCAGGCAATTACAAAATCTCAAAATATAGACACTGGGAACATCAACCACAAAAATATGAAACAATATGATAATGAGCAGTAACCTGTGCACTACTTTGCATAAAACCATCATATTCAATAGAACCACATACATACAAGTTAATGAAGGGCGAAACATGACTGAAACATTAAAGAGACTGCATGTTGGATAACAAACATACACATGCAAGTTAATTAAAGGCAAAACATGACTGAAACATTAAAAAGACAACATGTTGGATAACATACATACACATACAAGTTAATCAAGGGCAAAACATGACTGAAATGTTTGAGACGACATGTTGGATAACAAACATACACAAAGTCAGCACTTTAAGCTCTTCAAGCTGCTGCTTAAGATAATTCTGAGTCCAAATTTTATCACTCCATCCATGAACTGATGCACTCCATATTACAAGAAATGCTGAACAGACCACGCATCACTGCATGCAATGCCTTAGAGATGGGCATGACAAAAGATAAAAACTTCCATGATAACCTGAGAACTAAGCAGAAGCAACAGCAGTTCATTTTGTTCAGTGCTACGTGTCGGAACAATGTTAAATAAAAACTGCATACAGAAAGGGCACTTAACCCCTGCCTGTTCTAACACTACCTGCGAGTGAAGACATCTGGTTGCTTTGAATGGTTTGTACTGGGGTGTTTCGTCAATTGTGCACCAACATTCCTCCAGTTTGAACTCCACACACACTGACCTTTCAAACCAACCTGAGAAATGCGTTACACAAGTTGCACGCACACACTTTGAGTATGGAAATTACTCCCTGCTTCATCTATGCACATGGCAACAGGTTACAAGTATAATATAACAGAAGAAAATGATAAATGTACGGCATAAGCAACTAGAAAACAAATGCCCTCGATCAATTCATGAGGAAAAAAAGGAGCTAATTCTACTGTTCTGTATCTAAAAACCATGTCACTATTTGGCATTTCAAAAACCATGTCACAGTTTTGACATTTCGCAATATGATCGGAATGGTGAACTTGCCTCTACCCAAGAACTATTATTATATCATTTTCAAAAGAAATCATGTCATTATAAAAATCAAAATGCTCTGGTGCTGCCACAGTCATGAGTGTGAACTGACAAATTGCAATCCTGAGTGTGAACTAACAAAATGGGGAGTTTTTATTATACTCCCTGTTTGGCTAGTATACTTACCATGTTAGACCATAGCATTTAACGGCAGTCAGTCAGCTCTGTCTGGCTGAATTTTTTTGTGGCAAATGCAGTCATAAGATAGTCACGTGACACCACCCCACTTCCACCAACGGAAGACGCTGATGTTCGCTTCCTGTACCTCATTCAAGGTAACCCAAAGAACCTTGGCGCTAGAGGGGAAGGTAGGGCGGGCATTAGAGTCCGACATAGTAAGTATACTAGCCAAACAGGGAGTATAATAAAAACTCCCCATTTCGGCGTCATATACTGTACCATGTCAGACCATAGCAGAAATTTAAAGGAATCGGAGGAGGGCAGCAGAGCGCCCTAGTGGTTCTTATGGCTGCACTGGCCACCACAAAGGAGATCCCTTTAGAACCGTCAGCCCTGGTCACGCGGATATCCCTTAAATAAAAGTTCATGAAAGGGTTCTCTGAATGCCAGTAGGCTGCCTCCAGGAGATGGCGCAAGGGGACAGTGTGCTGGAACGCTGTGGAAGTGGCCAGGGCTCTGACCTCACGGGCCCGGGGAGAAAGGACAGGGAGATCCTTGTATGCCTGGGCATAGGCAGATTTTACCGTATTGGATAGCCACCTACAGATAGTGCCAGCCGAGATGTCTTTCTTATTATTGGGGTTGATAGAAATAAGGAGACGTTTCTGGGATGAACGCCTCGGGCGTGAGCATTCCCAGTAGTATCTGAGGCACCTTGATGGGCACAGGTCCATGTCTCCCCCACTCTCCCCTCTTCCGAGGATATCCGCTAGGAAGCGGATGACGAGGGAAGGAGAGGCCGTGCCGGGTTCCCGATTCTTTGCTAAGAACTCTGGAAGGAACTTAAGCGAGACAGAGCCATCCCTGTGGAAGGCAATGTCTTGTGACGGGTGGTGATTCCTGCCCAAGCCCGTCACCCGTGCTGGTCTGCATCTCGGCAAAGGTCCCCGGGGGCCGAGGGTCGCGTGACGCAGCATAATAGACAGAGGTCTCGCTTTGCGTGGGAAAGGTAGAAGCAAGCTGGCCAAAGGAGACGGAGAATTTTGGTGAGATGGTTTGGCTTGACTCTGCCCTTTGAGGGGAGCCTTGCCCTTTGATTTTCTGGGCAGGTCAAAAGAGAGACATTAATTATTAATGGTGGCTGCTTGCCTTGCAGGGTTCCCAGGGTCTTCAGCTTATGCCAAGTAAGGACCTTGTAAGGACCTATAAGGACCATTTTCTAAATTAGTAAGGACCTCTACATTGGGGGGACCTCTACATTAACATTATTAGCAGCATATACATTACAAAATGTACTTGTATATCTCTTCATGGAAATGCACCAAACACAGCATACACCCAATAACAACTTGGCTGCTGTATTGCAGAATCAAATCACACTTAAAACTGTTTGTTCCCTTGTTCAGTCTTCAGTAAGAACAATGTCTCGAGTCTCTTGTCTTCAACTTCAATCCACTCTTTTCACACCTAAAACTAAAACCAGCTGATACTTTAACTTGACAGTCATAGCTGATACTTAAACTTGAATGTCAGTCTTTCACAACAGATGAGATAAGTAAAAAAAAAAAAACAACACTGAGAATGAGAAAAAAAAACAAAACTGTTATTAGTGGTTATAGGCACTTTCAGATCCCGAATAGACGTTGGGAGAAAAAAAAACACACACACACACACACACACACACACACACACACACACTGGCCTTAATCAGCATTTTTTCAATCTTTTTCGACCCTTGTGCTGTCCTGTTGAACTCTCTCTGCTTCATTTTTTTTTTTTTGGTCCTTGGCTAACAAACGCAGAGAGTTGGATCATTCAACCAGACTGAAAAACATCTCTGCTCCTGAGCCTGGAAGCTTAGATGGTCAGCCTCTTCAAGGACATGATGTGTGCCTCATCACCGGTGGACTTATGTTTCTTCCTCAGGTTGACCAGTTCTTCTCCTAACCTCTTTCTCTTCTCTCTTTTTCCACAGCTGCCTCCTCCTCTTGCCTCTGTTCAGCATGGTATCTGTCATATCTTCCCCAGGCTCCTGATGCTGAGACAAGGAGTTTTTTTGTCAATGACAACTTCCTCAACACTTCCCATATTATGAATATGGTATAGCACAACCCTACGTGCCATCAACACCAAATGCAGCGATCTTTCGCACACAGAACATCGAGCATGATGTTCATTTTGGGGATCCTTCAGCAACCAGTCCTTGTACTGCTTTTCTTTGACCCAACAATCCTGAAATGCACACTTTCCTGGCATTTCGATTGCCTTGAGCAAACTGGAAAATGGCGGATGTAAGTATCGCATCTTCTCGCAAAATGAGACTATGCAAAAGTAGGACGAGAACTTGAGAAAAATCAATACTTCCAAGCTGAAAGTCGTCTGCTATGCTAGGGGCCATTCATCGGAACCCACTGGCAAGCAGTTTTCAGAGTAAGTACCGCTTGCTTCCAAGATTTTCCAACCAGCATTTCGCCACTGACGATTTTTTTTTGGCTGTCATAAGGACTTGTAAGGACCTTGATGCTAATATATAAGCACTTGTAAGGCTTTACTTGAGGTGTTTCAAAATGTAAAGACCTGTAAGGACCGGTAAGGACCCTACAAAGCCTGCCTTGTATCTTTCGAACGCAGCGGTCGTGCGTCCGGCAGTCAGGTAGAGGAGGAAAGATCCCGCGTCCCCTCCGCGGAAAGGTCGTCTCCATCTACCTCGGCCCGTCCGTTCTTCCGTGGTAAGAATGGTTTGCTCTGGATAGGAATCGACCCGCGGGTTCTCCGGGAATGTGAGCGACTTCTGAAAGGCAGAGTGGCTTGACCCGACGGAGTCCTTCACCATGTTGGGCAATGGTGCTGAGCAAATCCGGAGCACACGATTGCAAAGGAGAGACACGACGGTCAATCGGGCAAGAGATAATTAAACTCAATCGGCCGTGCGTAATGATATAAGAGCACGAGGGGTAGGCGAGCGAGAAAATCACTCGTGTGATGTGCCAGGGGATCGAGAAATTGTGAGAAACTCGATCACTGGTCAACAGCACCGTCACTGAAAAGTGCCGAGTAATGCTGCGTGATCGTAGTACCGATCCGCGTGGAAAACAACAGTAGATCGTGATCGCAATCAGCGAGTTGAAGAACGGTAAGTTAAGACACAAGCGAAAGTATGTGTGTACAAACATGAGAAACGTAGCAGCAAAACCACATGGAGTACGATGGACTTCGTACGATGAGGCGAAGTGGTGAAAGCACGACCGGCGCAAAGAAAGATGGCAGCCGAGACCGGCAAGGCGATTGTTGAACAGAGTAGTGGCGTGAGGCGAAAATAAATGCGCAGGAGGGCCGTACACACAGGAGGGCCGTAAGGCAGAAGGCGAAAGAGGTATCGAAAGGCCCTAGGAACTCGAGTCGTGCCAAGGGACAGCACCAAAAAAACAAACTTGCGAGGGGAAACGCGAGAGTAAAACGCCGATATAAACAAGAACAGGATAGCGACGATCATGAAAATTAATCAAATGCTAGAAATGCTAGCCCACCAAATAGCCTCACACGGCAAGTGTACTAAGGGTTTAGCACAAGCCACAAGTGAATGAGTCAGGAATGCGAAACACATGCAATCTTTACACAAAGGCAAAGTATAGGCGAGACAGAGCGCAAGACTTATCTTGCTTGGGCGACAGGCCGAAGTTGAATAAGGTACAGGAAGTGAACATCGTGTGTCTTGCGTTGACGGAAGTGGGGTGGGTGTCACGTGACTATCCTATGACTGCATTTGCCACAAAAATTTGGCCTGACAGAGCTGACTGACTGCCGTTAAATGCTATGGTCTGACATGGTACAGTATATGACGCCAAACTGAAGTTAATTGCAAAAAAAATTACTAGTTTGCCATTCTAGTGTCCTATTCTAGTCAACAATCTGTCGGTGCATGAAGGTCACAACCATGACAACATTTTTGCGTCCTATTGTCTAATTACTACCCAGTCATGTCTGCAAAGAAGGAAACACAGCTGCCACTTGATCACATTCATACAGTTTTCATCTTGCAGAGGACAAGAACTGCAGTCCTGAACCAAAATCCCAATGAAACCAACAAACAAAAAGACATACATTATGCATTTAAGTGTGAACCATTATGAACAAAACGAAATTGGAAAAGAAATTCAAAAGCCTGAAACAGGCAAAAATGGAAACACATGATGAACTGTGATGATGGATGGTAAGCAGAAAACAGAAGTAACAATGCCGCACTTGCTACACACTTGAATCTATCAGGCAACACACTGGGTACTGTTGATGCCCCCCCTGACACACAAATCCTTCTCAGATCTGCCAGCACAATGCAAGGCGTTACAACAGCAGTCACTGACTTTCACAAACACAGGCTGCTAGTTCAGGCATGCACCACAGGTTGTTGCTGTTTTAGTTTTTGAAACGAGGCAATGGCAGGTGTTGCGTGCGACTGTCGGCGGCACTCACAGCCAGGGGTGCCAGGCGGGGTCCATGCGACAGAGGTTGTCGTTGTTGGTGGCCGCCATCACCAGGGTACTCACACGACTCTCCGTTCCTTCAAACATGGCCAGATCTGCAGCAGGACAAAAAAAAAGTTGAAGTTTGCCTCATGCTTCAGAGGAAATGGTCTGAGGTCTTCTTTACCAAGTGAACAAGATTATAGTGCCATGAATCGGTATGGTCAGCAAGTGTGTTCCAAGTCTGAAAAGACTAACCAACAGACACATTACATTCATGTAAACCAGCCATGTATGTAAATGTGCATGTCTAAAGGTGGCAGACTTGTATAAGGTGCGTCACTGTACTTCCTTTGCCGTTGAAAAGGAAGAATTCCAAATGTTTCAATAATTCTGTCAGAAGCATTGCTGCAGAGACTTCATGCAATGAAAAAGTGTACAAGGGATTCCACACCCCATTTGATTTGTATTGTCAAGCAAGAAAATCTCTTAATTAATTGAAAGTTGAACTACAGACCTTTTCTGTCCCTCCATTTGAAAGACTTGTTTTTTTGGTACACGTTTCTTTTTGTCCACACAAGATCCTCCAAATTAAAACACCTCAGTGCGGGCTTAATTTGGAAGAACTGACAGAAGTCTTGCAGAGGTTCCACTGTTAGCACTTCTCAATTTCATCTCCTATAAACTCTTGTGTTCACAAGTTATATGCCTTCTCCCTCAAACAAATCTAATGTAGGAAATCTTAGCCTGCATTTGATTTCTACCCACAACTTAGTTTGAATCATGCTCTCACCCAACCTTAAAACTGCTGCATTTCAGCACTGCCACTCTTTACGTGGTGCTGTTCTGGTGGTACTGTGTGGTGTTACATACCCCCAATCCTTTCCCCTCGCCCTCAGGGATGGTTATCTTGTCTGCAAGTTCCATTGAGGTGAATGGGGATGTTAAACCTGACAGTCAAGCCAGGACTGCTGCGGAGTCTTGTGCAGATGACCGAAGTCGCCTCTACACACAGGCATAACTGGTCATGGTGCACAGAATTTGATGGCTCCCATATGATATATGTAAAGAGTTTTATGCCCATGTCACAATATGGGAGTCCCTAGCTTGTGTGATAAATGTTTTAAAAGGAATTTTCAGTAAATCCGCCGATACATGGACAAATAAATTACAAGACAAAACAATGTTTCGACCTCTTAGGTCTTCTTCAGGCAAGATAAACAACATTCAGAACTATGAAAATGACAAACCTGTGTGAAACAGTAGCCAAGCGAGTCTAAAGCATATACTTGCCCAGCTTGAACAGTTGAACATGCTGATGTTTCAGATCAGACACACACACAGCACAGGCGATCAGCCAGAGTGAGGATGAAGGCCTTGTGATCAACATCCATCCACCAGCTCCTTGCCACATGATTTTTCTCTTTCTTATCCTTTGCCACGACCGAGAATCTGTCTTCGCTTTCAGATTTTGCATCAAATCCGAGTCTACTAGTAGTTTCCTGCTCTTTACTTTGATGAATAAGAATGTCTCAACGTGCTTGTAGTTTTCATTCAAACTTTTTCTGACTCTTTTCTAGAATGAGTAAGAATGTCTCGATGTGCTTGCAGCTTTCATTCAAACTTGTCTGGTGAGACTATAATGCCATGATGAAAGAAAAAAGAAGCGTAGGAACAAAATATTTTTCTTGCATTTGAGCGAGACTCACTAGGTGTGTGTGATACAGATTTTGATACAAACACTGTATCGCCCTCTTCAGCGTTCCCTTTCCACTCATTTTTTTTCCATTTTTAACTCTTGACAAACGAGCGCCCGCTAGCGCCCGACCGGAAATCACACAGCCAAAAGGCTGAGTGCCCGCCAGTGCCTGGTAAAACACGTGGCAACAATGGGTTAACCCTCTTCAGTATGCACTTATCTGAGCTTAGTTACACACCGAAAACCGTCGCAAGGTAAGTAACTCCGTAATTTGAACATGGTTACCCAATTAAAAAATTAATTTAAAAGAGAGGAAAGGAAATAATGAAAGGAAATAATTTTAAAAATTCCTTCGAATATATATGTTGCTATATCGTAAGTTTGAAGAATGTCACATGAGCCATTTACTCGGGGGAAAAAAAAAAAAAAAAATCTTCTTCAGAACTTTTTCCGAATTGTTGTTCATCATACCTGGAACTTCATCCCAGTCGAAATCTAGGTCACTCTAAGCTTCATTACCCAGCACTTTCACTAAGTCTTATGCCGTAAATCCTACAAAACACAGTATCTCCATCACTAAATCTCATTATAGAACGCAGAACTCAAGGTTAGCCACGGTGAAAAACGGCATTTCGACCTCAAAACTTTAAAAATTCATAACTCGAGAACCACGGCACGTATCGACTCGCGGTTTTTTGCAAACGGAAGTAAATGGCTACAGGAAGAAGGAAGTCACATTCTCGCGAGACTTCCTTTTCTATGAGAAACATGGCGGCGCCCATTGTTGCATGTGTTTTACCGGGCGCTTGCGGGCGCTCAGCGTTTTGGGCTGTGTGATTTCCGGCCGGCGCTAGCGGGCGCTCGATGGTCAAGAGGGTTAACTAGTCTTTTCTATCATTCATAAAAACTGCTGATATATTCACCTGCATCGGTTTTCCTCATATTCTTGTTCCTTATCAATAACCCCCAGAGAGATGCACATGTCTATGAACTCACTCTGCAGTCTGGTGGTGATGGCGTTGACGGCTTTGTTCACCATGGTGATCAGCGTCTCTCCCTCCATGTCCACAGGCTCCGTGCCTGGCTTCTGCTCCTCTTGTTTTTCTGCCACACAATCACGCATGCATCATCACACATCCTTGCGTCTGCATACAATCACGCATGCATCATCATGCATCCTTGCATCTGCATACAATCATGCATGCATCATCATGCATCCTTTTATCTGCCATACAATCATGCATGCATCCTCACACATCCTTGTTTCTGCCACACAATCATGCATGCATCATCATGCATCCTTGTTTCTGCTATACAATCACGCATGCATCATCACACATCCTTGTATCTGCCATACAATCATGTATGCATCATCACACATCCTTGTGTCTGCCATACAATCATGCATGCATCATCACACATCCTTGTATCTGCCATACAATCATGCATGCATCATCACACATCCTTGTATCTGCCATACAATCATGCATGCATCATCATGCATCCTTGTGTCTGCATACAATCTTGCATGCATCATCATGCATCCTTGCGTCTGCATACAATCTTGCATGCATCATCACACATCCTTGCGTCTGCCATACAATCTTGCATGCATCATCACACATCCTTGCGTCTGCCATACAATCACGCATGCATCATCACACATCCTTGCGTCTGCATACAATCTTGCATGCATCATCACACATCCTTGCGTCTGCCATACAGTCACGCATGCATCATCACACATCCTTGTTTCTGCCACACAATCATGCATGCATCATCACACATCGTTTCTGCCACACAATCATGCATGCATCATCACACATCCTTGGGTCTGCCATACAATCACGCATGCATCATCACACATCCTTGTTTCTGCCACACAGTCACGCATGCATCATCACACATCCTTGTTTCTGCCATACAATCATGCATGCATCATCACACATCGTTTCTGCCATACAATCATGCATGCATCATCACACATCGTTTCTGCCATACAATCACGCATGCATCATCACACATCCTTGTTTCTGCCATACAATCATGCATGCATCATTATCACACATCGTTTCTGCCACACAATCATGCATGCATCATCACATATCCTTGTTTCTGCCATACAATCACGCATGCATCATCACACATCGTTTCTGCCACACAATCATGCATGCATCATCACACATCCTTGTTTCTGCCATACAATCATGCATGCATCATCACACATCCTTGTGTCTGCCATACAATCATGCATGCATCATCATAGATCCTTGTGTCTGCCACACAATCATGCAGGCATCATCATACAAACCTTGTTCTCTAGTTTACATTCAAGCATACATCATCACACTATCTTGTTTTCTAGCGTACAATCATCCATGCTTCATCATCACACATGCTTTTTTTCTCATTTCGCGTCAAACTACATCATGACACAACCTTGATTCTCATTAAAAGTTGAGCACATATCATTACTCATCAGTCTTTCTGACAATCATGAAGATCTTTAAAAGTGGTTAAAATACCTCCACCAAACAACATGGACAAATGAACCAAAAGACAATATATGACATGTTTCGACCTCTCAGGTCTTCTTCAGGCAAGATAAACAACACTCAGGACAATGAAAATGAAGAAGGAACACACATCCTTGTTTCTGGTTCACAGTGAAGCATGCATCACTGCATTCTCACGTTTCTGGTTTACATTCCAGCATACATCGTCACAAAACTGTTTCTGATTCACAACTCAGCACACAAAATCACACATCCTTGTTTCTGGATTACATTGAGCCATACAACATTTATGTATCTTGTTTGTGGTTTACATTCAAGCATGCAGCATTTCACAATCTCTTCATCCTGGTTTTAATAAAAGCATATCATGGACTATAAATGGTCAGTAAGCAGAGAGAGAGTGGTGTACCTTCTTGTTCCATGTGATGTACTCGTCTCTCAGAATGGCCCTCAGAAATGAAGGTACTTTGTACTGCGGCTGCACTAAACAGCGAGCTGTGGCCACCATGGCTGCCGTGAGAGGGCCTGTCACTCCTGTCGACGTCAGGAACTCTGCTATGTTGGGTGTCAGTCGGAAGGGAACTGGTCGGTTTGAGTCAAGATCACCTGACATATCAACATGAGGTCAGATTCGACATGTTCATCATCCCGTAAACTGGTGACCAAATAACTCCATGGGAACAAAAAGTAAAGTGGTGACCAAATAACTCCATGGGAACAAAAAGTAAACTGGTGACCAAATAACTCCATGGGAACAAAGGGAGAGACAATGAGAAACACAGAGAAGATGACTGATCATTTCAAAGTGACTGTATCTGTTAAATACAAATGGCCACACATACAAAATCTGTTTAAGGTCATCTGAGTCACTGCTCAGTTTTCATTAATCAAGGCTTAACAGGGGAGTGGCTGCCCCTAAGCTTGTGGACTAGTTAGATGTCTAATGATCACCCCCATTAGTAGTTTTCTCCTTAACTGCATCTTCACACAGGCTCTATTCTGCAAACTTTCAGCCATTAACTTTACCCTAACTATACGTTTACACAGGCTCTAATCTGCAAACTTTCAGCCATTAACTTTACCCCTAACTACACATTTACATGTTTATTCTGCAAACTTCAGGAAATTTCAGCTGATATCATCACAAATGTCTGGATACAGTTGCCGATTCCTTTCCTAACGCTATCAGAAACGATGCCTTCTACTTTGACACATTCTGTTCTACAATCTCAGGGTTTTATAAAGATGTGTAGAACTGTATTCATAGCTGTATGCTTGTATGTATGTTACTGCTGGTGCTTCGTCTCCTAATAAGTGGCATATCTTGCATATCCACCTGCACACACCAGTATGGATGTAATACAAACAAAACCTCACCTGAAAGTTTCATCCAGGTCGAACTTGAAGTAGCGATGCTGAGGTATCCGCAGTCCTGGTGCAGGTACATGTGGTCAGGGTTCATGCGTGTCAGGTGCAGCACATACTCCGCAAACCCCATTAGGGCCAGCTGGATCATCAGCTGCAGAACAGCAACACAATCCTCATGAAACCACAAAAGAAAAGGCAATCTTGAGCACTATTTCATTTAAAAAAAATGAGAAACGTATTCCTGGTCTGCAAGAATATTTGGCACAAATGTATTTCTTTATTACTTTCACGTTCCCGGCCAAGCTAGATCCTCAATCCGGTCAGTAAGGTGAAGTCCGCTGTCCACCACAGAGACCCCACCGGTCCCCACAGCTTCTCCTGGACCTCAACTAGACTGGTCCACGTCTGGCATCTCAGGCTTGAAAGGAGGGGCAGGACAGTAAGATGTGGGAGTTTGGGAGCCTGTGCGACAAGGGCACTGGTCAGTATGAGAGAGTCTGAGACGCCAGAGATGGGACAGGTGCTGGCAGATTCCACAAACATACTGGAAAAAGACACAGCACATCAGCTGTTATGTAGGTTTCGGTTTCCACTCCCTATTTTCAGGAACATTTATGAGGATGACGGCACAGCACTGACAGCCTGAAATGGGTATGTGTGGGCAAAACTAGGGCGCAGAATGGACGGCCTGAAACGGGTGACGTGTGGGCGAAAGTGAGGCACAGCACGGATGGCCTGAAACGGGTTGTAAGTGGGGGAAAGTGAGGCACAGCACGGATGGCCTGAAACGGGTTGTAAGTGGGGGAAAGCGAGGCACAGCACGGATGGCCTGAAACGGGTTGTAAGTGGGGGAAAGCGAGGCACAGCACGGATGGCCTGAAACGGTTGTGTAAATGGGGGAAAGCGAGGCACAGCACGGATGGCCTGAAACAGGTTGTAAGTGGGGGAAAGCGAGGCACAGCACGGATGGCCTGAAACAGGTTGTAAGTGGGGGAAAGCGAGGCACAGCACGGATGGCCTGAAACAGGTTGTAAGTGGGGGAAAGCGAGGCACAGCACGGATGGCCTGAAACCGGTTGTAAGGGGGAAAGCGAGGCACAGCACGGATGGCCTGAAACGGGTTGTAAGTGGGGGAAAGCGAGGCACAGCACGGATGGCCTGAAACAGGTTGTAAGTGGGGGAAAGCGAGGCACAGCACGGATGGCCTGAAACAGGTTGTAAGTGGGGGAAAGCGAGGCACAGCACGGATGGCCTGAAACAGGTTGTAAGTGGGGGAAAGCGAGGCACAGCACGGATGGCCTGAAACAGATTGTAAGTGGGGGGAAAGCGAGGCACAGAACAGACGGCCTGAAAGGGGTGACTTGTGGGGGGCCTGAAAGGGGTGGCATGGGGGGGGAGGGGGGGGGCTGAAAGGGGTGGCATGGGGGGGGGGGGGGGGGGGGGGGGGCCTGAAAGGGGTGACATGGGGGGCCTGAAAGGGGTGGCATGGGGGGGAGGGGGCCCTGAAAGGGGTGGCGTGTGGGCGAAAGCAAGGCACAGCACGGATGGCCTGAAGGGGTGATGTGTGGGGGGCCTGAAGGGGTGGCATGGGGGGGGGAGGGGGGGAGGGGGCCCTGAAAGGGGTGGCGTGTGGGCGAAAGCAAGGCACAGCACGGATGGCCTGAAAGGGGTGGCATAGGGGGGGCCCGTGAAAGGGGGGCGTGTGTGAGCGAAAGCAAGGCACAGCATGGACGGCCTGAAAGGGTGGCATGGGGGGGGGGGGGGGGGGGGGGGGGGGGCTGAAAGGGGGTGACGTGTGGGCGAAAGCAAGGCACAGACGGCCTGAAAGGGGTGGCATGGGGGGGGGGGGCCCTGAAAGGGGTGACGTGTGGGCGAAAGCAAGGCACAGCACGGACGGCCTGAAAGGGGCGACATGGGATGGGGGGGGGGGGGGGGGGGGGGGGGGGGGGGGAGGGCCCTGAAAGGGGTGTGTGTGGGGCAAAAGCAAGGCACAGCACGGACGGCCTGAAAGGGGCGACATGGGAACGGGGGGGGGGGGGGGGGGGGGGGGGAAGGGCCCTGAAAGGGGTGACGTGTGGGCAAAAGCAAGGCACAGCATGGACGGCCTGAAAGGGGTGGCATGGGGAGGGGGGGGGGGCCCTGAAAGGGGTAACGTGTGGTGGGGGAAAGCAAGGCACAGCATGGATGGCCTGAAAGGGGTGACGTGTCGGGGGTCTGACAGGGGTCTTGTGTTTTCTGCAGTTTTTCTCCCTGACTTTTCAATTTTCATCACAATGTGGAAAAAAGAGACATGGCTTGCACATCCATGGTGGCTTATCTTTCAGTCCTTGAGTTCCCATGTTGTAAAACATAATTGTGGCACAGGTAAAACCACCACACCTGTGCTTTTTCATCCATTCACACCGACCCAGTTTCATAATGTTATGGTTCAACTATCACATGCAATTAAACATATGAAATGACCGGATGGAACAACCCAGCAGCAGACTGACTGACCGTCTTGCGGAAGGGTCCAGTAGTCGGTGGCGTTGAGGAAGGTGTTGACGGCCCACTCCTTGAGCAGACTGCGAGGGACCATGTTGGTCTGTGCCTCCTTGAGGATGTCGCGCACCACCTGGTGGCTGGCCTGCGATCCCCGCGCTGCACCGTCGCCAGCCGCTCATAGAACCGCTGGATGGGGGCGTCATGCTCGATGCCTCGCTTGTTGCAGCGCTGCACAGCGGGAAACACATGCAGGACAGCGTGACTAGCGTCTTCATGGGCATAGACACAGCCTCAGAATCAAGAGTACATAAAGAAGAGATATAAATCATGTAGACATATAGACAAAAGGATGCCATATATTACACATGCAGGACAGTGTGACTAGCGCCATGATGGGCATAGACACGGCCTCAGAATCAGAGGACTTAAAGGGAAGATATAACACACGTCCACAGTCACTGATGAAAAGATGCTGATGTGCAAATACATTCTCAAACAAATCTGAAATTCAGGACAATCAATCAGTGAATTAATTGGATAATATACAATATTCCCTAAGACTCACAGACTGTATACATGGTCATTAGCTTATTCCTAACAATTGCTTATGTGGGACTTGCTTTTTTTTCTCTCTCCACTTAACAAAGAAAAGAAGTTTAAAAAAAAAAACGATCACACAAAGACCTATGGGTGTTAGCAGCAAGCAACGCAATGTAGGGTGTGGTGATTCACTATCTTGGTTCTTGTTGCTGCAGTCTCCTATCCCATGCCGACTACAGTGGCATGCTCATGCTGACATCCACGCTCACATTGGGTTCACTCTGTCACTGCATCCACACTCACATTGGGTCCACTCTGTCACTGCATCCACACTCACATTACATTCACTGTCACTGCATCCACACTCACATTGGGTTCACTCTGTCACTGCATCCACACTCACGTTCACTCTGTCACTGCATCCACACTCACATTGGGTTCACTGTCACTGCATCCACACTCACATCACGTTCACTCTGTCACTGCATCCACACTCATGTTGACTCTGTCACTGCATCCACACTCACATCATGTTCACACTGTCACTGCATCCACACTCACATCATGTTCACACTGTCACTGCATCCACACTCACATCATGTTCACTCTGTCACTGCATCCACACTCACATCATGTTCACTCTGTCACTGCATCCACACTCATGTTACGTTCACTCTGTCACTGCATCCACACTCATGTTAGGTTCACTCTGTCACAGTCTGTCTGAAAACACTCCACAGAGATCGATCAGCCATCAGATCCTGACCACGCAACCCACCACAGACAACACCACACTGCCCAGTCACTATGGCAGTGTTCAATGCTGCCTACAGGGAACTAATGGACACAAGAGGCTACTTACTAACCCCCCTACAGAAAACAGTTACTGACAACAAGAGCAAGAAGCCAGCAGCAGTGAATGTCAACTTGTGGAGGAAATCTGCCATCATACTTATTGACAGACTCTGGTGGAAATCTACCATCATATGTATTTACAGACTATGGTGGAAATCCGCCATCATACCTATTTACAGACTATGGTGGAAATCCGCCATCATACATATTTACAGACTATGGTGGAAATCCGCCATCATACGTATTTTACAGACTATGGTGGAAATCCGCCATCATACCTATGTACAGGCTCTGGAGGAAATCCACCATCATACCTATTTACAGACTCTGGAGGAAATCTGCCATCATACTAATTTACAGACTCTGGTGGAAATCTGCCATCATACCCATTTACAGACTCTGGAGGAAATCCACCATCATACTTATTTACAGACTGGTGGGAAATCCCCCATCATACCCATTTACAGACTCTGGAGGAAATCCACCATCATACTTATTTACAGACTGGTGGAAATCCCCCATCATGCCTATTTACAGACTCTGGAGGAAATCCACCATCATACTTATTTACAGACTGGTGGAAATCCCCCATCATGCCCATTTACAGACTCTGGAGGAAATCCACCATCATACTTATTTACAGACTGGTGGAAATCCCCCATCATGCCTATTTACAGACTCTGGAGGAAATCCACCATCATACCTATTTAAAGAGTGGTGGAAACCTGCCGTCATACCATTTACGGACAACTCCTGTGAACTTGCCCACACAAAACGCATCACACAAGCTCACGTCATGGACAGGAAGTTCAGACAGAGGTCCCATTGACAACAGGGCAAGAACGGTCACAGAGTTGGAGACTTTATATGATGATCAATGAAGACATGAATAACTATGGAGCCACTGACAAGTCTATACTCTTTGTTTCCACAACATAAACATCCAAGAGATGCAAACAACAGCAGGGCTGGTCACAGGTGCATCCTTTAAGTTGATGAAACTCATGCACCTTACTTTCTATCTGCCTGAAGAGAGCGCAGGCAACAGCTTTGGGCTGGAACTAACAGGGGTGAAAATGCCCCCCCACAAACCTCGGGCTAGTAACCTGTCAACCAGTATCTCTGTAGGCACTGCAGCACAATGAGGGGGTGGGCAACTCACCGACTTGTAGATGTCCCAGCAGAGAGATGGAGGCTGGGTTGTCCTCCACTAGCCGCATCTGGGGAGACACAGCCACCACCCGGGGCACCGTGAAGTACAGCAGGCGACGGCTGGTTTCCTGCAACACCACACAACAAATACAGCAGTGACAGCTGGTTTCCGGCAACGCCACACAACAAGTGACAGCTGGTTTCCTGCAACACCACAACACAAATACAGCATTGGACAGCTGGTTTCCTGCAACACCACACACAACAAATACAGCAGTGACTGCTGGTTTCCTGCAACACCACACAAACAAATACAGCAGTGACTGCTGGTTTCCTTCAACACCACACAACAAATACAGCAGTGACAGCTGGTTTCCTGCAACACCACACAACAAATACAGCAGTGACAGCTGGTTTCCTGCAACACCACACAACAAATACAGCAGTGACAGCTGGTTTCCCTGCAACACCACACAACAAATACAGCATTGGACAGCTGGTTTCCTGCAACACCACACAACAAATACAGCAGTGACAGTTGGTTTCCTGCAACACCACACAACAAATACAGCAGTGACAGCTGGTTTCCTGCAACAACATCACACAACAAATACATCAGTAACAGCTGGTTTCCTGCAACACCGCACCACAAATACAGCATTGAACAGCTGGTTTCCTGCAACACCGCACCACAAATACAGCATTGAACAGCTGGTTTCCTGCAACACCGCACCACAAATACAGCATTGAACAGCTGGTTTCCTGCAACACCGCACCACAAATACAGCACTGAACAGCTGGTTTCCTGCAACACCGCACCACAAATACATCAGTAACAGCAAGTTTCCTGCAACACCGCACCACAAATACATCAGTAACAGCTGGTTTTGCTGCAACACTGCACCACAAATACATCAGTAACAGCTGGTTTCCTGCAACACCGCACCACAAATACAGCACTGAACAGCTGGTTTCCTGCAACACCGCACCACAAATACATCAGTAACAGCTGGTTTCCTGCAACACCGCACCACAAATACATCAGTAACAGCTGGTTTCCTGCAACACCGCACCACAAATACATCAGTAACAGCTGGTTTCCTGCAACACCACACCACAAATACAGCATTGAACAGCTGGTTTCCTGCAACACCACACCACAAGTACAGCATTGAACAGCTGGTTTCCTGCAACACCACACCACAAATACAGCAGTGACAGCTGGTTTCCTGCAACACCACACACACATCTCTGCATTCTGTCTCAGCTCTGTCAACCCTAGATCTGGCCTGTCACAGATGACTCTGGACTAATGGACTTCAACTCTTCCTTTTAAAACAAGGGGTATTCTTGCTGTGAGTTTTCACTCTCTACGTCCGTGCCCCGATCTCCGGTCAAGCACATACAACTACATAAGGCCGCCCGCATCTGAGCAAAGATTGGACTTGAATTTGGCTAAAATCTGGCACCAATAAACCTCATTCCATGCATGACCTGTACATTGAAATATTTTGAAACTAAATCCTTCTTGCATCATGTGCAACTTCAGTAAGTAAATTTCAAATGATTTAATGATTTCTTTTATATCATCCAACACCACCAGCCAAAAAGGATATGTTACAGTGAAGCAAGTTTTTTACATAAAACATGATGGAAATTCTCATCAAATAACGCGAAAGAACCATATGTCACTGGATAATTAAACACAGTGAAAATTCAATATGTATCAGACAAATCATATTTCTGTTGCTGTGTTCTTTGCCCCAACCCAGAGTTATGGCAGTTTGGGTCAAAAAGCCCAGCTCTTTCCACTGAACAGTCACAACATGGCAGGCTGGCGAGGGTACAAAGCCGGTCGCTATGCCAGGACTGAAGGATAGGGATTTCGTATTAACAAATGAAGGGACGATGCGGACCCAAACAATTTACACAATGTTTCCCATTTAGATATTCTTCAAAAGTGACTGCATAAAGCCGACACCAAATAAAATGACAAACAGAATGTTTGTGTGCCTGTGTGTGTGTTTCTGTGTGTGCATGTGTGTGTCTACATACGCGCATACATGCATATGTGTGTGTGTGTGTGTGTGTGTGTGTGTGTGTGTGTGTGACAGGTAAAAATCTGGAGACAGGCACAGGGAGAGAGGCAAAGAGATAAAGAAAGAAATGTTCATTTCACATACAGCAGGAATTTCTTTTCCCCAAAGTAGACCGACTCTTTCAACAGCCATACAAATCCAGAAGAATTAATGTGATCCATTCTTCCCAAACTGCCCCAAAATAAAGCCATGGAAATAGATTATTACTTAACCCGCTGACTGCCCTTGCATGAACGGCATTCGTGGTGGTTTCAGGAAAGCTGTGTGCCCTTGCACGAACCGCATTCGAGGTAATTTCATCATAAAAATTCGGTGATTTAAAGAAGGGAGGCAAGGAGAAAAAATGGTTGTAGGGACCCTAAAGGACGTTTCTTCCCTTTCATGGGTCGCTGACTGACCGGCTCGCGTCTGCTCAGATGATAACTTCGGCAAAGTTCGGCTGAGTCATTCTCGGTTCAAGATGGCGAGTCGAGCAGGCTGTTCGATCAGGTGCGTGCTATTTTCAAACGATCTAATGCTCTTGAAGTGCTTCAAGAAGTTATCCGAGACCGTGAAAGTGATGACGAAGACTTCAGAGAAGTGGAACGAAGCGATTCTGAGGAGGAATAAAGCGATCACAATCAACACCACCCTTTGCTATCTGAGATTGGTGTTGATGACGAAGCTGATTACCGACTTCAAACCGAGCGATACCGGTGCAAGTGGGCCCGAATCGGAGAGAAACAAGCCGATTCCGTCTACGTCGACTGCCCCCCTCCCTCCTTTTGTGAGAGGTCAGGAGGAGAGTCGAGGAAAGAGGAGGGGGTTCAGGACAACGGCAAGGGTCCAGTGTGAGGGGGCAAGGCAGAGGAAGAGGGGTGTGGCACTCGTCAGTCTGAACTTGCTTCAGAATGGACAGAGGCCAGTGCTGATAGCCCAAATCTCGACCTTTCTTTCACGGGTGATCCAGGTATCAAGGTGAACACTGACAATTTCAAGCCTACGGATTTCAGGGAGTTTTTTTTGTGTGTGTGTGTGTGTGTGTGTGTGTGTGTGTGTGTGTGCTTGTGTGTGTGTGTGTGTGTGGTGTTTGTGCATGGTGTGTGTGTGTGTGTATGTGTGTGTGTGTGTGTGTGTGTGTGTGTGAGAGAGAGAGAGAGAGAGAGAGAGAGAGAGAGAGAGAGAGAGAGAGAGAGAGCAGTGCTTGTGCATGGTGTGGGTATACATTGTGTGTGTGTGTGTGTGTGTGTGTGTGTGTGTGTGTGTGTGTGTGTGTGTGTGTGTGTGTAGTGTTTGTGCATGGTGTGTGTGTGTGTGTGTGTGATGCTTTTGCATGTGGTGCTGTGTGTGTGTGTGTGTGTGTGTGTGTGTGTGTGTGTGTGTGTGTGTTGCTTTTAATATGGTGCTTGTGCACAGTGTGTGTGTGTGTGTGTGTGTGTGTGTGTGTGTGTGTGTGTGCGCGCGCGCCCAAATGTATGTCAGTGAACTATAACTGGCATTTATTTGGCAGTAGTGTGGGATCCTGATCCTTCTGTCCATAGGTTCTGTGGTGTGGTGTATTCTCTACGTGTGTGTGTGTGTATTTTTCAGTTGTTAGTGTACTTTCATCATCTGTGGTGTGGCCTTTTGTAGCTCAGTTCTATCTTTAGTAGTCTCTTTTTTTTTTTTTGGTGTGGTTGGTTTTGCAATGTTTGTGTTTATTACCTTCTGTGGTGATGACTTTTTATCAATCGCACTTAGTTCATGAGTGAACCAAACCACATGTGTGAAAGAAAACTGACAGAATAATTGGAAGTTACACTTAGTGTTGTTATTGTTAGTTCATCTCTGCTACACAAGACCAATTCCCAAGAGGCTTGCAAGATGTGCAGACTGATGCTGTGGATAATGTGCAATTCCTATCTTCTCCCGCATTACCTGGGCTGGAGTGCCCCCTATGATATGGGTTGCTAAACATTTTATGCATTGTCAGCTTTACTGTGAATACAGATGTTTGTCCCAAAGTTCAAAGGATACTAACACCAGTTTTTGTGGTATTTCATTGTGATTTTAAATCTATAGTTTTGTTTATGTTCTGAAAGTGTCTGTTTTTCAAACAAAACATTCATCATCATGTATATTTTTGGTCTACTCATTACAAACAAAATCAAACTATTGTGATATCTGGCTGTATCCAAGGACAAGAACATTTCCCAAGTATCTAAGATATATGTCAAGAATTGAAAGAGCAGTGGGCACATCAGTGAACCTACCTAGAAAACAACAAAATTGTGTCCCTTGATACCTGGATTGTACTGTACCCCAGAAATGCATAAATTTATAATATAAAAACAACAATTGTGGGTTGTAAATTCACTACCAAATATTTACACAGGTGTTCAGTAAACACTGACCACTTTTTGCTGGGTTTGTATGTTTTTTTTTTTGCTGCTGTGGGGTTTTGTATGCTTGCAAAATATAATTATGCCAAAAATCTAAGACATATCTCTACAAATAAATGGGCACTGATCAAATTAGTGAACCTACCGCAAAAAGTCAAATTTTGCTCCGGCACACAGAAGTACAAAACTGATACAAATTAGCGGCAGTCAAGGGGTTAATGAAAGAGCCTTTTGACAGAAGACCATTATTCTTCTGTGCTGCAAGGAGGTATGACTTTAGGACGTGGGCAGACAGAAAAGGGGTGGGGAGAGGAGGGACTGGGGGGGGGGGGGGGGGGGGGGGGGAGTGATGGTAGGGAAAGGAGGTAATGATACACACAAAATCTAGCATCAAGAAATAAACTATTTTATTTCCCTCCTTTTTTCATATCCTGTTTATTTTTTCAACGACCCAACCAGGCATTTTAAACTTCCTTTTATTTATTAACCTAAGTAGAAAGCACCAAATGTCCTTTTTTACATATGCTCTTAAGTAGAAAACACCAAACTTCCTTTTATATACGAACTAAAGTAGAAAGCACCAAACTTCCTTTTACATATTAACTGAAGTAGAAAGCACCAAACAACTTTTATATATGAACTAAAAGTTGAAAGCACAATAATGGGGAGTTTGTATTTATACTCCCAGTTTGGCTAGTATACTTACCATGTCAGACCATAGCATTCAACGACAGTTAGCTAGCTCTGAAAGGTGGAGTTTTTTTTGTGGCTAATGCAGTAATAAGACCATCACGTGACGCCCACCCTACTTCCGCCAGGGATGAAGCCGGTGTCAACTTCCTGTTCCTCATTCAACGAGGCCTATGCGCAAGGTAACCCCGAGAACCATAGCGCTAGTGGGGAAGGCAGGATGGGCATTAGAGTCTGACATGGTAAGTATACTAGCCAAACAGGGAGTATAATACAAACTCCCCATTTTGGCGTTACATACTTTACCGTGTCAGACCATAGTAGAATTTAAAGGAATTGGAGGGGGCTGAGTGCCCTAATGGTTCTTGGGGTTAGCAGTGGAATAGATATGGCTGCATTAGCCGAAAAAGAAGTCCCTAGAACCATCCGCCCTGGTCATGCTGATATCCCTTAAATAAAAGTTTATGAAAGGATTTTCTGAACGCCAGTAGGCTGCCTCCAGGTGGCGGCACAAGGGGACAGAATGCTGGAACGCTGCGTAGTGGCCAGTGCCCTGACCTCATGGGCCCGAGGAGGTAAGACGGGGAGATCCTTGTACGCCTGGGCGTAGGCTGATCAGACCATCTTGGAAAGCCTCTAGAGATAGGTCTGGGAAGAGTGCTTGGAGCGCAAGCACTCCCAGTAGCCCTGATTGATGCTAGCCGAGAGCCTTAACGAAGACGATAGGTGAGCTAGGAAGATGCCTATCTGGATATTGGAAGGATGAAACGCGGAAACAGACTTGTCTGAGCACCAGGAGGCCTGTCTCTCCCATTGGTAGTAGTAGAGAGGCTCAGTGCTGGCTCTGTGCGAAGCCGTCGCTAATCCATAGGTCTTGCGAGGCCCCATCCCCAGTGGGCATGTCTAGGATGGACTGTCTGTGAGGGAGGGGGCAGATGCTCGCAATTGAGCTGGCATAACAGCCATGCAAGCCGGTGGAGCATCTGAACATGTCTCCATGAGTGCTCACTGGAGAGGTGGACCATGGGGGAGGGACCTGAGGTCCGGAAACCAGGACTGGGTCGGCCACCATGGGGTGATGAGGCTGAGCCTGAGTCTTCCCATTCTTGCCTTCCTGATCATCTTGTGGAGGATTGGGAATGGGAGGGAAGGTGTATGTTATGAGGCCAGACCAGGGAGGGAGTGCGACCCTGGGCCTGAACACTGTTCCCCACCGAGCTGAGGGTTAGCCTGCTGAGGGTCCCTTCTGTGTGGAGGAGGGTGTCCCCCTATGTGTCTCGCGCAGAGGGTGGTTCCCTGTGCATGGCACCAGCGGAGGGGAGGGCCTCTATTCGGAGAGAAAGGCTGAGGAAGCGAGCCCCCTCCCCCCCTCCTTTGTTGACATAAAAAGGGCACCGAAGTGTTGTCTGTGAGCAGGAGAACAAGTCAGTGCGAGACCTGGGGTTGGAAGCGGAGGAGGGCAAGCCTGACCACTTCCAGTTTCAGGACGTTGATGTGGAGACGGGCAGACTGTGTGTCCCACACTGTGCGTCCCACACTCCTGAGGTATGAGGGTTCTCCAAGTGGGCGACAGCCCGAGTTGGAGGGGTCTGTGTAGAGGTCCAGGGGTTGGGTTGGGAGGGAAATGGGACCCCAGGGGACAAAGCAGTGGGGTCGAGCCACTCTTCCGTAGCCCACTGGAACCAAGGACCCAGGGGACGGACTGATGTCAGTGGTCGGAGGTCTGAGACCATCGATGACGGAACTCCCTTTGCCAGTGGTCGGAGGTCCGAGACCATCGATGATGGAACTCCCTTTGGAGTTGGCACTTGGGGGACGGCCTCGGGGATGACGGACGAGAGGGACTCCATCATCCCCAGGAGGGAGGTAAGGGTTCTGGTCTGGGTGTGGGTGGATTGGCGGAGGCGGGAGAGGTGAAAGATGGGGTTCCCAATGCGGGTGGACCCCTCTTGGGTGGGGGAGACCATATGAGGAGTGTGTCGAAACTCATGCCCAGAAAGGAGGACAGCTGACTGCGGTTGAGTTCACACTTGTTGGGGTTGGTGACAACCCTAGTTTGGAACAGAGGCGTAGTGGATGGTTGGTGTGGGATTGACATCAGGCCCGGGAGGGACCCAGGATGAGCCAGTCATCCAGGTACACCAGGAGGGGAAAGTCCTCCTGTCTGGCCAGGGAGGCCATCTCCTTGACCACCTTCATGATTAGGAAGAGAGTGCAGGGAGAGGCGGAAGGGCCTAAGGGGGAGCGGCCTGAACTGCAACCCCCGATCTTGCCAGATGAACCGTAGATATTGTCTGTGGGATGGGTGTATGAGGTTGGAGTAAAAACCCCGGTTGGGATGGGGATCTTTGTGATGGCCCCTTTTGGAGGAGTTCTGAGACTTCCTGGCGAAGAGCCTCACCTCGCCCGGGGAGGGGTCACTGGGAGAGGGGGGGAGAACTATCAGAGGAGGGTGTTCATGGACCCAAGGCAAGCAGAGCCCCTCCTGTAGGACCGCTACTATCCATGGGCTGAGGTCCATATGTCACACTGGTGGGCATGCCGGGATAAGCTGCCTGCCAGAGGGGCCGAGGGGCCAGGGTGGAGGGGAGGAGAATAGGAGGATAGAGGAGCAGTGTGAGTTCTCCCTACTCCAGCTCCCCCCATAGGCGAGTCCTCTAGTCACCTCCGGGGACTGGGAAGTTTCGTCTTCGGTGGCAAGGGGGTTTTAGAGCGCTTGGGGGGGCTGAGCGGTCAAATCGTGTGTGACCACTAATCTAGGTGTGGATGGACACATGCCCTTTACCTTCTGGAAGTGTCAGTGGCCGTGGTACTGACCACAATCATGTGTGTGACCCTAGTCTAGGTGTGTGACTACTAATCTAGGTGTGGATGGACACATGCACTTTACCTTCTGCTTGGTCAGGAAATGGTTCAACATGCGCAACAGCTGTAGCACACGTTCCTCCCTCCGGCACTCCGTCACGCATGGGTCATTCACCACCAGGTAGGGATAAATCTGTTAAAATATGAAAATGATATGTAGTTTAAAAGTACAGAACCCAAGTGGGGAGGAGTAGGAAAAACATTAACAAAAACACTGACCTACAAAACTTCTGAAGAGTTGATAGTCAGCATGTACATGTTACCTGAGTGTATGAACTTATGTTTCCAAGTACTTCAACCAACAGCCACCAAGGTTTACTGTTCTTATTTTCTGAGTCACTGCCAGCAAGCTTTCCATGTTGACTGTCTTTCTCATCAAAGACTTCTTAGTCAGAATTGTTTTCGTGCTGCCCCTTTGATGCATTTTTTCTGCACAAGTGAAGATACTTTTGCTACCGGCTCACAGATTGCCATTCCCGCAAGTCCCACAAGTAGCAAAACCACCTTGGTAAACTGTGCACTGCGTGAAGCAAAATCACAGGTTTTGCAGCTGGCAAGATTGTTGTTGTAGGTTTTTTTTTTCTTCACTTGCCCTTAGCACCATGGTAAAACCTTCAGACAAATTGCAAGACAAGGCAGGTCTGACATGTACATACACTAGAAACCTGGGCTTGTTCGAACAACTGTATAACTGACCAAGTTGAAACCACAATATGTAATGTTTGGTGAACAGGAAAAACAATAAGCCTTGTGATCACAACCTATCATGTTCCATAGTTTCATGCTATTTGTTTTCTACACATGCAGCATAATTTACCATGAATTTGAACAGGGATCTTGGCCCATATGACTATGTTTTCTACACATACAGCACAACTTAACAAAGGATCCTGGCCCATATAACTATGTTTTTGGTGTCATATACTATACCATGTCAGATCATAGCATTCTACGGCAGTTAGTCAGCTCTGCCAGGCCGAAATTTTTGTGGCTAATGCAGTAATAAGACAGTCACGTGACGCCCCCCCTACTTCTTCCCATAGGAAGAAGCCGGTATCCGCTTCCTGTTCCTCATTCATCTTTGGCCTGCAGCCCAAGCAAGATAAGTCTTGTGCTCTGTCTCGCTTTTACTTTTGCCGTGTGTAAAGATTGCTTGTGTGTTTGCTTCTTACTTGATCAGTTGTGGCTTGCACTAAACCCTGGTACTCTTGCCGTGTGAGGCTTTCGGTTGGCGTGTTTTATTTCATTTCCACGCTCTTTACGTTGGCGTGGTTTTATTGATTTTTTCTCTTGTCGGTGTTGCCCTCACAACTTTGTTTCTGTGCCATTCACATTTTCGGCACTTCATCGCCAGGATCAGGAACTCGTTCCTCCTTGCAACTCATCCCATCTCATCCATCCTTTATCGGTTCCCTGTCGGCGCGCTTCACCTTTCTCTTGTGCTCCTCTTGACAATTTATTCCGACGATCTTTTACTCGCCGGTCATTCGGGCCGCCATCTTTCCCCTTCGCGGTCGTCTCCGCCATCTTGCCTCACACACTTCATGCCTGTTTAGAGATTATTCCCCCACTGTTGTAGCACCTGTCCCCTGCCATCTTGTACTAGTAAGATTGAGTTTTTCTCAATCTAACAGTACTCATTGGTACTGTTCCCACCACGGGGTGATCAAGTTTTCCATACAATTTCTCCATCCCCAAGTAATTCGATCGTCACTTCTCTCGATCGAGTATTAGCGGTGCTCATTACCAGTGTTTATCACAAGGTCGATCGAGTTTATTTTCTATTCCTTGATCCACCGGCTTTTGTCTCCACTTTGCGGTCGTGTGTTCCGTGATTGTTCTGCCACCATAGCCCAGCATGGTGAAGGGCAACGATGGGTCGAGCACACTCCACTGTTCAGAAGTCGCTCACTGCCCCGGAGGACCCGCTTGTCGATTCCTCAAAACAATCCGTTCTTACCACAGAATAACGTACGGCTGGTGTGTAGAGGCGGGTTCCGCGCAGGGGATGCGCGACCATCAGTCTGATACCTCCTCCACTCGACCGGCGGACGCCCACGATCGCTGCTGCGTCCAAAGGCTACCAGGCAAGCGGCCACTATTTCTAAATGTTTGTCATTCAACATTCCTAGAAAATCTAAGGGCAAGGCTCCCCTAAAAGGGCCAGCCCATTTCAAAGAATTCCGATCTAAATTCTTCTTCTTTACCAGCCAGTTGCCCTCTTGCCTTCAGACACACGCTGAGACATTTTTCCATCATGCTGCGCCTCGCGACCTTCGGTCCACGGGGAACTTGGCTGAGGCGCAGACCAGCACGGGCGACGGCTCATGGTCGGAATCACCGCCTGTCACTCTCCAACATGAGCCTTGTGTTGTTAGCCTTCCCCCCACTAACAACATGCAGACTCAGTATGCTCTCCCCAACCGTGCTCAAGTGCAGCCACCACTCAGGCACGAGCAGCGTCAACACTCTGGTGGAGGACTTATCCCCCCCCCCCCCCCCCCCGGTGTCTCAGGTTACTCTGGCCCCAGAGGAAATCCTGCCCCAGGGCCGCCGCCACAGCCCGCCGTACTCCTCGGGGACCGGAGGCTCTATGCCCCCCGAGAGGGACCAATGGTTCAGATGCGACACACAAGATGACCAGCTCTATGGTCGGATGTGGCATCAAAGCCTCCTCAAGCTGGCTCGACCTTGGTCTCCCTCCCTCTCGGGCACTGTCCGATCGGCATTCCCCCCCTAGTCTGCCCACCGATCATGGAGCCACCAGGGACCCGCCCTCGCATTCTCCCACTACTCAGCTAGGGCGGGACCCCCACGCACCCCTGCAGTTGCCTCCTGGAGAAGGATCAGTGCACCCTCTCCAGGAACCCTATCCCCCCCACAGTCTGAGGATGGGGTAGAGGAGTCCCTCCCCCTGTCTGGTGTCCCTCGTTGAGCAGTGGCACCCAGAACTTGTCGTTTGGGAGCCCCCACCCTCTGACAAGATTCTTTCTTTCGCCAGGTATGCCAGGCCCCCCCAATCAGCCCAGCGATCTCGGCCAAAGATCGTCGCACCTCAGACCCTTAACACCCTGTGGGAGAGTCCGGCAACTTTTGCCAGGGGTGCACAGGCCATCCCTCCGCCGGGGATTGAATTCCTCTCTGCCCCTAACATGGTCCCCGTAGGCTCCTTTCTCAGGTACCCGCAGCAGGGCCACCACATCTTCTCGCTTTTCTCCTCCAATCCAGTCACCAGGGAAATTACCATTTCCCCGGCTGACTGCTGGCTTACTCCCAACCTGCCCCCCCCTACCTCCGCCACCATGTCTATCAAGAACCTGGTGGAGTGGGACCGTATAGCCAGAACGGGGATCCTTCATACCACTGCTGGACACGTCTTCCTTGACATGCTCTTGCAGCGAGCGGAGGAGCTCTGGCCAGAGGAGGACGGCACTGTCTCAGTGTCCTCAACGACGCACACGATTCTGAGTCACAACATGAGACAGATTCTCGCTTGTATAGTGACTCCCTGATGTGATTCCTCATTAAAAAGATGGCGCATCACCTTTCGGCTGCGGTGGACATCGCAGCTAGGAGCCACTATAACTGCCTCCTGGCTGTTAGAGATCCTGTGCTGTCGCAGTCTAATCTCTCCCCAGCGCTTAAGGCGGCCTTGCGGTGCATCCCGGGTCAGGAGTAGTCGCTCTTCGGCGACTATTCGACTGCTGTCATCACCCACTCAGTCGAAGAACGCAGGCAGGCGGCGTCATTTGCGGCCAGGCCCCCTCGCCAGCCTCGCCCTGCTAGTCCCTCCTTTCGTTCCACCATCCCCCTCTCCAGACCCCAGCCTGATCCTAAGCAGACACCATCTTGTGCCACACGGCCTGCCAAGCCCTAATACCGCCTACAGGCAGAAGCCGAAACTCCCCCAACAGAATTTCGGTTCGGCCAACAGGCATGGCCTTGGAGGTGACTGGCAGACTCACCTACGGGGGAGTGGGAACAGGAAGAAACCTCGCTACCCACCGGCCCCTCTGGCGGGCAGCCTATCCCGGCATGCCCACCTGTGGAGACATATGGGCCTCAGCCCATTGATAGTGGCAGTGTTACAGGAGAGGTTCCGCCTGCCTTAGGCCCAAGAACGCCCCTCTCTCATGCGTTCTCCACTCCCCCCCACCAGCAAACCCCCACCTGCTCAGGTGGAGACACTTCGCCAGGAACTCCTCCAAAAAGGGGCCATCACGGAGATATCCCATCCCAACCTGGGGTTTTACTCTCACTTCTTTGTGGTCCCCAAACCCTCAGGAGGATGGAGGCCCATCCTCAACCTCTCCCCCCTCACCAAGTTCCTCAGACCCACCAAATTCAAGATGGAGACCCCCATTCAGATCAGAGACTCCATCCACCATCAGGACTGGGCCACCTCAATAGATCTGAAGGACGCTTACTTTCAGATCCTTATTCATCCTTCCCACAGGCAATACCAATGGGTGTTCCAGTTCAAAACGCTCCCCTTCGGCCTCTCCCTCGCACCCTTCCTCTTCACGAAGGTGGTCAAGGAGATGGCCCTCCTGGCCAGGCAGGAGGACATTTGCCTCCTGGTGTACCTGGACGACTGGCTCATCCTGGGCTCCCTCCCGGGCCCAGTATCAAGCCCACACATCCCACCTTCTGCGCTGTGTGTTCCTCACTAGGGTTTTGTCACCAACCCCAGCAAGTGCGAACTCAACACCAGTCAGCAGTTCTCTCTGGGCATGAGTTTCGACACCATCTCCATGCAGGTCTCCCCGACCCCAGAGAGGTCCGCCCACATACTGGACCTCATCTCCGCCTCCGCCTATCCTCCCACACCTCGGCCAGGACCCTTACCTCCCTCCTGGGGATGATGGTCCCTCTCGTCCCTCATCCCTAAGGCCTGGTCCCCAAGCGCCAACTTCAAAGGGAGTTCCGTCATCGTTGATCTCAGACCTCAGACCGCTGGGGATCAGACCCTCCCCTCGGGCCCTGGTTCCTCTGGGCCACGGAGGAGTGGCTAAGCCCCTCCACACTGACCCCCGGGGTTCCCATCTCCCTCCCAACCCAGCCCCTGGAACTCTACACAGACGCCTCCAACTCAGGCTGGGGGGCGCCACTTGGAGAACAGTCATGTCTCGGGAGTGTGGGACGCACCGACTGCCCGTCTCCACATCAATGTCCTATGTCAACAAGGGGAGGGGGCTCGCTCCATCAGCCTCTCCCTCCGGACAGAGGCTCTCCTCCGCTGGTGTCATGCGCACGGAATCACCCTCCGTGTGAGACACATAGTGGGGACCCACAATATTTTGGCACACTCCCTCAGCCGCTCCAGGTCCCTCCTTCACATGGAATGGAGCCTCAGCAGGCTAACCCTAACCTCAGCGTGGGAACACTGGTTCAGGCCCATGGTTGACCTCTTTGCCACCCGATTCAGCCATCGTCTGCCAGTGTATGTCTCTCCCATCCCCAATCCCCAAGCGTATGCAATTGACGCTCTCTCCCTTCCCTGGTCGGACCTCATAGCATACGCCTTCCCTCCCTTCCCAATCCTCCACAAGGTGATCAGGAAGGCAAGGCTGGAAAGACCCAGGATCATTCTCATAACCCCATGGTGGCTGACCCAGTCCTGGTTTCCGGACCTCAAGTCACTCACCCATGTTCCCCCCTCCAGTTGAACACCTGGTGGGACATGCTCAGGCAACCCCGCTCAGGTCGTCCTCACTCCAACCCCCAGATGCTCTGTCTCCACGCCTGGCTCCTGTGCCAGCCCAACTGCGAGCACCTGCCCCTACCTACCTCCGGACAAGTCCCAGTCCGTCCTAAACATACTCACAGGGGCAGGGGCCTCGCAGGACCTATGGGACCTAGTGACGGCCTCTTGTAGGGCAAGTACAGAGTCCCTCTACGACTACCAATGGGAGAGATGGGTCTCCTGGTGCTCAGACAACTCTTGTTCCCCATGATCACCCTTCCAATATCCAGACAGGCATTTTCTTTTTTTTTTTTTTTTCTTCTTTTTTTGCTGTCCCAACCTCTGCGCCACCTCAGAGGCAGTGCACCCACGCCGCTCATTCCGACACCCTGTCCACAGCCACAGCCCGGTTGGCCCTGCCGCAGACCTGGCACCAGCAATCCACAAGGAGGGGTCAATGTCAAGTCGTCAAGAGGCAACCAACCAGAGGAGACACAGCACTGCTGCTGAGTCAGTTCAGTGGTGTTCAATGGCGATTTTCTATCTCACCTCTCCTCCCTTAAGCTCTTGGCTAGCTCCATATGGGGCTACAGGTCGGCCATCTGCACCACTATTTGCCAACTCGACGGACCCTCCTTTGAGAATGACTTCCTTCTCAGAGAGATCTCTATGGGGGGTGGCTCTACGGAAGTCCCAGTCCCCTAGGCGCATACCCCTTTGGGACCCTCTTTACTATCCTGGACGCTCTCAGAAAACCCCCTTTCAAGCCTATCGCCACCCTGCCCTTTGACCTTCTTTCCATGAAGACCACCTTTCTCCTCGCCCTGGCTTCGGCCAGAAGGCAAAGCGAGATTCAAGCCCTCAGCGGGGACCCCAGAGACATTGCCTTCCACAGGGACGGCTCTGTCTCTCTATAGTTTCTTCCTGAATTCTTAGCTAAGAATCAGGAACCGGGCACTCCCTCTCCCTCCCTCGTCATCCGCTCACTGGCAGATATCCTAGGAGGAGGGGACAGTGGGGGAGACATGGACCTCTGCCCTTCCAGATGTCTGAGACACTACTGGGAACGTTTCGCGCCCCAAGCGCGCCTCCCAGAGACGTCTCCTTATTTCTATCAACCCCAAGAATAAGAAAGACATCTTGGCTGGCACTATCTCTAGGTGGCTTTCCAAGACGGTGAGATCTGCTTACGCCCAGGCGTCCAAGGATCTCCCCGTCATATCTTCTCGGCCCATGAGGTCAGAGCCCTGGCCACTTCCGCAGCATTCCAGCACTCTGTCCCCCTTACGCCATCTTCTGGAGGCAGCCTACTGGCATTCAGAAAATCCCTTTATAAGCTTTTATTTAAGGGATATCTGCATGACCAGGGCTGATGGGTTCTAAAGGGGTCTCCTTTGTGGCGGCCATGCAGCCATATCGGTTAACCCCAAGAACCACTAGGGCACTTGGCCCTCCTCCGATTCCTTTGAATTCTGCTATGGTCTGACATGGTATAGAATATGATGCCAAAATGGGGAGTTTGTATTATACTCCCTGTTTGGCTAGTATACTTACCATGTCAGACTCTAATGCCCGCCCTACCTTCCACTCTAGCGCCAAGATTCTCCGGTTTACCTTGTGCACAGGCCTCGCTGAATGAGGAACAGGAAGCAGACACTGGCTTCTTCCTACGGCGGAAGTAGGGTGGGCGTCACATGACTGTCTTATTACTGCATTAGCCACAAAAAATTTGGCCTGGCAGAGCTGACTAACTGCCACAGAATGCTATGGTCTGACATGGTAAGTATTCTAGCCAAACAGATAGTATAATACAAACTCCCCATTTCTACACGTACAGCACAACTTACCACAGGATCCTTGCCCATATAACTATGTTTTCTACACATACAGCATAGTTTACCATGGGATCCTGGCCTATATAACTATGTTTTTTACACATACAGCACAACTTACCACAGGATCCTTGCCCATATAACTATGTTTTTACACATACAGCACAACTTACCACAGGATCTGGCCCATATAACTATGTTTTCTACACATACAGCACAACTTACCACAGGATCCTGGCCCATATAACTATGTTTTCTACACATACAGCATAGTTTACCATGGGATCCTGGCCTATATAACTATGTTTTCTACACATACAGCATAGTTTACCATGGGATCCTGGCCTATATAACTATGTTTTCTACACATACAGCACAACTTACCACAGGATCCTGGTCTATATAACTATGTTTTCTACACATACAGCACAACTTACCACAGGATCCTGGCCCATATAACTATGTTTTCTACACATACAGCGTAGTTTACCATGGGATCCTGGCCTAGTATAACTATGTTTTCTACACATGCAGCACAACTTACCATAGGATCCTGGCCCATATAACTATGTTTTCTACACATGCAGCATAATCTACTATGAATTTGAACAGAGACCCTGGCCCATATAACTATGCTTTCTATACATGCAGCACAATTTACCATGGGGACCCTGGCAAGTCTAAACTATGTTTTTTTCCCTGTAAATACAATGAAAAGCTGGTGAACTGAAAGCTTACCTTTCCGTTATGCCCCCTGATGTTGAGTCGTCGTGCTGCAGTGCCGTGTTTCTGCACAATCTCCACCCGCGGCATGAAGCGGGCAATGCGCGTGTAGTAATGGCTGTGCTGTGGACCACATTCTTATCAGTCATGTATTTGTCCTCACAGCATTTCATTTTTTACATTTGCTTTGCTATTTACAAAAATAAAAAAAAAGAAAAAGGACAGAGACCACTTTTAATACTTCCTCTTCTCTGAGCAATCCAGTATCATTTACCTGCTTACAGTCAATTGACATAAAACAACAATCAACTGAAATAACAATGTTCACAAGACACATGGCTGACACACAGCAATTGTAAACACTGAAATCACATGGGAGAGCGTGACACACATCTTACTGTTGACAGGCAGGCAGACTACCCAGGCTGGGCAGCTCTGAACTGATCATAGTTCACTGTGTTTGACACACATCTCACTGTTGACAGCCAGGCAAACTACCAGGTTGGGCAGCTCTGAACTGATCATAGTTCACTGTGTTTGACACACATCTTACTGTTGACAGCCAGGCAAACTACCCAGGTTGGGCAGCTCTGAACTGATCATAGTTCACTGTGTTTGACACACATCTTACTGTTGACAGCCAGGCAAACTACCCAGGTTGGACAGCTCTGAACTGATCATAGTTCACTGTGTTTGACACACATCTCACTGTTGACAGCCAGGCAGACTACCCAGGTTGGGCAGCTCTCTGAACTGATCATGAGTTCATTGCAGACTACCCACACACATCTCACTGCTTGACACAAATCTCACTGTTGACAGCCAGGCAGACTACCCAGGCTGGGGAGCTCTGAACTGATCAAAGTTCACTGTGTTTGACACACCCCGGGGTTGTCTGTTCAGCGGCCATAAAAAGAAACAGAAACCCTTCTCCTCAATATCTACAGCCCTACAACCAGGGGAAAAAACACCACTCAATGTAAAACACACAAGCAATTATCATCAGTAGGAGAACTAGTTGGTGATGTCCTGCGCATGCTGAATCAGAAACAGGCACCACTTTACACCATCAAAGTGACTTGACAGCAGAGCAGTGGGTTGCCTTTTGACAATTTGACACTGACTGCTCCCTGTGGATTGCCGGTACCACGGCTGCCATGGGCCGGGATGGGCTGTGGCTATGGACAAGAATAGGAGGGAGGGGGAGGGGCAGGGGGCAGTTTAAAACGAGAGTTGCATAGGTACAATGTCACTCAGGTGACACAGAAGATGGGATAGCAAAAAATATGTTAAGAAACACAAAAAAACTTTGCCTCCTAATCCAAACACACACACACACACACACACACACACACACACACACACACACACACAGACACCCCCACACACACACACTACACACACACAGACACCCACACCCACCCATCCATCCACACCCACACACCTTAGGCAGAAGAACTCTCCAGGCAACTCCACCTCGGCAGTGCTGAGGGAGAAGTTGCTGAGGAAGCGGCACTTCTCCTCGATGAGGAAGGACTTGGGCAGGGAGCGGGACTTGGCCTCCAGGATCTTGATCCACTTCTTCAGCTTGCTGATCAGGTTGTGCAGCTTGTTGGACCCCGGCACGCTGCCACCACACCACACCGCGCTATTGTTATAATCAACACTTCTTCTATAGCGCATATCCCTGGCCACAGACCACACAACACCGTGCTATTGTTATAATCAACACTACTTATATAGCGCCTATCCCCAGCCACAGACCAAGCTCCAAGCGCTTCACAATCCGCATTCTCGTTTACATAACGGGTTGCCTACCTGGGTAGAGCTGACTGAAGAGCTGCCAGCTGGTGTTTCATTCAGTCATTTCCCGTATCATTCAGTCAATATCGTTCATTCAATTTAACAACTCTTTCATTCTTTCAAGTTTTCACACAGAGTGCATGCCATGTGTAATGCGTCACATCCATACCAACAGCCAAACTGGTCTTCTCTATTGAAAGTTGGTGATGGGATTTTACGTGTGTGCCAGATGTTAGGCATGTGTTCACACATGGAACCTCGGTTAATAGTCTCATTCGAAGGACTGTTCGGGAAATGGAGTCAGAACAGATGTTCACTCCGAGCAAAAAATCCCCCTGTGTACCAAAACAACCCAGCAGAGATTCAAACCTGCAATCCCAGGATCACCAAGACTGCGAGCTTGGCGCTCTACCAACCGACCTATTCTGACCCCCAATGTCGTACTGACTACCGTCCACTGTGTCGTACAATACTGCACTGTACTGTACCATAGCCACTCATCCCACATAGTAATGTAGTGCAGCTGGTTAGGTGGTAGGCTGTACAATATCGTGCTGTATAGCTCGGTTGGTAGAGTGCCAGACTGAAGGTAATCTCTATGCCGAATCCCCCCTTGTTGGGTGCTGAACAAAAGAGGATTAAAGCCTGTGGAGAATCCCGTGTACATTCCGTGCGACTGTCTGAGCCATCCTCATCAGTTCAGCAGCTCCAGGGCCACTGAACTGTCCACAATCGTGTTAAATGAGCAGTCACCAGCTACTGCCATTCACACTGTTCCTTGTAGAATGGTGTTGGCAAGTGACCATACCACCTCATTTCCCATCTTTTCACTGTGAACAACAGGTCTTTGTATGGTCCAATGGCTTGCCTTACTCTGGTCTAGACCTCCAAGTTGCTAATGTGGTCTTTGTATGGCATGCAAGAAACTTGTAGAAGCATCTCAACTCTAAAGCCTGAATCCTTCTCTGATGTTCAGCTGTCAAGAGTCCACATCTTACAGGCACAGAGAAATATGGCAATGACCAGGGAGCACATCACGGTCACACTCATGACAAGCAATAAATTAAGATTTTAATGCTTTTTACAGAAGAATCCTTACACACCACCTCTAAACACCAAAAACTTCCCAAATAAACCACATGAAATCAAAACAGAGGGTCTCTCTCTCGAGGGATGATACAGTGCAGAATGGCGGCTACCTGGTGATGACAGACAGGCAGTAGGTTCAGCACAGGAATTCTTTGCTGGGGCCCACAACCAACAGGTGGATCTTTTCTTGGAGGAAACAGAGAGTTCTACCATGGCAGTATAATTGTTGTAAAGGTCCTGTTGCTAAGGTCCAGAAAGAAACAGAAACAAAGAAAAAAAAAAAATAAACAAAAAAAAAACCCACAACCAACCCTTCGCTGATGAGACAGTGGGCCAGACGGCATAAAAGAAAAGCCAACAGATGAACCAGAGACTCACTTGAGGTCAGTGAGACAGAGGGGAAGAAGACAGAAAAGAAAAGCCAACAGATGAACCAGCGACTCACTTGAAGTCGAAGTCAGTGGTGAACTGGCTCTTCATCTTCTGGAACACTGGATCCTGCGCAGTGGCCTGGGCACGGCGGGCCAGGGACTCCGAGGCGGCACTGGAATAGGTGGATGACACGCTGCTCACATTCTCGATGCCCACACCGAACGTGCTGACCAGCTTGTTCATGAAGTGCAGGGTGTGTGGGGTGATCACTGCGTCTGCACTAAGACAGACCAACACTTTGCACTGAGACAGACCAACGCTTTGCACCTGAGACAGACCAATGCTTTGCACTGAGACAGACGAATGTTTTGCACTGAGACAGACCAATGCTTTGCACTGAGACAAACCAACGCTTTGCAATGAGACAGACCAATGCTTGCACTGAGACAGACCAATGTTTTGCACTGAGACAGACGAATGTTTTGCACAGAGACAGATCAACACTTTGCACTGGGACAGACCAACGCTTTGCAACAAGTCAGACCAACGCTTTGCACTGAGACAGACAAATGTTTTGCACTGAGACAGACGAACATTTTGCACTGAGACAGGTGAACATTTCGCACTGAGACAGACAAAGACAGACGAACATTTCGCACTGAGACAGACGGACATTTCGCACTGTGACAGATGAACATTTCGCGCTGAGACAGATGAACATTTCGCACTGAGACAGAAAAACGTTTCACACTGAGGCAGACGAACATTACACACTGAGACAGATGAACATTTCGCACTGAGACAGAAAAACGTTTCACACTGAGACAGATGAACATTTCGCACTGAGACAGATGAACATTTCACACTGAGACAGATGAACATTTCACACTGAGACAGATGAACATTTCACACTGAGACAGACAACCGTTTCACACTGAGACAGATGAACATTTCATACTGAGACAGACGAACATTTCGCACTGAGACAGACAAACATTTCACACTGAGACAGATGAACATTTCGCAGTGAGACAGACAAAGTTTCGCACTGAGGAAGATGAATATTTTACACTGAAAAAAATGAACGTTTTACACCGAGTGATGATCAGTGCAAAAGCAATAAATTGAAATTAATAGAATAGATCCCATTTCAATACACAACCAAAGAATTAATAAATAAATTCATAAAATTGATTAATAAATAGACACATAACCAACATAACATAATGCAGTGTCATTAGAACCAGCACAGATGACAGGACCCCAACAAGCTGCACAGTACCAATGCCATGTCACCTCAGTAAGAACACCATGGAACTACCATGGTTCACAACACAGGAGGCCACTGCCATATTGCCTCAGGAAGGACACCATGGGACGACAATGATTCACAACACACACAGTACCAGTGCCACATCACCTCAGTAAGGACACCATGGAACTACCATGGTTCACAACACACACAGTACCACTGCCACATCACCTCAGTAAGGACACCATGGGACGACAATGATTCACAACCAGGGATGAAAACAGTTTAAAAAAAAAAAAAGGAGATCGGCAGGGGGTCTGTGGGTTGCCGTAGGCCCCCAGTGGGGTCCAGGGGCAACAATATGGCGGGGGTCAGGGGCGCCGCCCCCTGAAGCTGAAGCATATTTTGTACTAAATAAGGCATAAAAATCTTTAGAAATCACTTTCTTGCTTCTAAACAACTCATTCCATAAAACAGCTTTCAACGCCATGGAGACTGAGTCTGACATGGAAAGAAACTGTGTCAATTGAGACAAAGCAAGCATTTAGTATAATGAATCCTCAGAACTGTAGCTGTAGGAAATTTGACAAACAGTGCTTTCAGGACATAAAGAATAAGGCCTGTAGACAAGTAAATCTGAGTGGGAATCAAACTAAGTAAACCAGATGTATAAAAACAACTGCTGGACTGCAATAAACACAATATGAAAAATGATTACTTTCAAGTCCTTAAAACACACACACACACACACACACTCAAGCTTTCGGGTCTAAGACCCTTCATTGGGAAACACTTAACAGTAAACACAACGGACAAAAAAGAACAAAAAGAACAAATGACATCAAAACAAACTGATGTCACAACAGTACCCCCACACACCCCCCCCCCCCCCCCCCCCCCCAAGCACCCCCACTTCCCCCTCCCCCATACAACTAATCATATTCCCCCCCCCCCCCCCCTTTTTGACCTTTTTGACCAGTGTGTGTGTGTGTGTGTGTGTGTGTGTGTGTGTTGTTTTGTGTGTGTGTGTGTGTGTGGGGGGGGGGGGGGGGGGGGGGGGGGGGGGGGGAGGAGGAGGGGGGGGGGGGGGCAAGTGTGTGGGGTATGTGTTGTGGGGTGAGGTTGGGGGTGGGTGGGTGGGTGTTGGGGGGAGAAGGAGAGGGGAAGTATATTGGATGTGTGTGTGTGTGTGTGTGTGGGAGGGGGGCTGGTGGAAAAGGATTTCATAGGGGGGCTGTTAGGAGAAGGAGAGGGAAGTATATTGGATGTGTGTGTGTGTGTGTGTGTGTGGAGGGGGCTGGTGGAAAAGGATTCATAGGGGGGCTGTTAGCAGACACCTAACAGACCTAACACATGTGGCAAATGTTTGCATTATGCTGTGTGCTACCAGAGGAAAAAAGTGTTACACAATACTGTTGTGACATCAATTTGTTTTGATGTCATTTGTTCTTTTATGTTCTTTTTCATCACTGACATTTTTCCCTTGCCTTGAAGACTGCTAGTCGAAGTGGGTTCGAACTTTTTCTATTTTTTTCCTCCGTTGTGTTTGTTATCCTGTTTTCCCCTGTGTTTACTGTTTCCTGATGAAGGGTCTAAAACTCGAAAGCTTGAGTGTTTATCATTTTTGTTGTTGTTGTAAAAAAGGACTTCAAAGTACTCATTTTTCCTATTAAGTAAATCGGAGTTTGAATCAAACCATCAGGGAAATGAAACTTGCAGAAAAATCAGAGTAGGAGTCAAACTATCACTGGAAATGAAACGTAGATTGTTGCATACCCAATGATCTGAAAACATGCTGTAATGTTGTAATTTTCTGTTGATGACTGGGTCGCTCCTTGTGATCTCTGATTGTCACAAAGCCACGACTACCAAAGTAGACACGTTTTTGGCAAGGTTCACAAAACGCTTCAAACTCGCCATCTTTGTCATGTTTTCTTATTACATCCCGACTCTGCAGTCACACACCTCCTTCCGCAGCCACTAGGTCTTCTAGTGGTTCACATTTTTTTTTTTTTTCCCACTCACTGGCGGCAACTCTCACTGTGAATCGACGCCATGATGAGAAATGACACTGGAAGGGAGCAGAATAAGAACTACGCCGTTTGAGAACATTAACGACTAAGAAGGAATTCGCTGTGCAGACAAATTGAGATCGTTTCAGAGTTTCACTCTTTGAATATTTTTTCGGTGGAGATTTGTTTTTTTCGGCGGAGATGCGAAAAAATAACGGCGGAGACGGCGGAGGAGTTTTCATCCCTGCACAACACACACAGTACCACTGCCACATCACCTCAGTAAGGACACCATGGAACTACCATGGTTCACAACACAGGAGGCCACTGCCGTATCGCCTCAGTAAGGCACCATGGGACGACAATGATTCACAACACACACAGTACCACTGCCACATCACCTCAGTAAGGACACCATGGAACTACCATGGTTCACAACACAGGAGGCCACTGCCGTATCGCCTCAGGAAGGACACATGGGACGACAATGATTCACAACACACACAGTACCACTGCCACATCACCTCAGTAAGGACACCTGGGATGACAATGATTCACAACACACACACAGTACCACTGCCACATCACCTCGGTAAGGACACCATGGGACGACAATGATTCACAACACACACAGTACCACTGCCATTATCACCTCAGTAAGGACACCATGAAACTACCATGGTTCACAACACAGGAGGAAGTTGCAGGGATGTTCTGATCAAACACAGGTTTAAAAAGTGCTGTAGGTTCTGAGCACATAAATATAACCTGTATATCAAACATCTTTTTTTTCATCAGGAATTATGAGATAAGATCAGCCGGACATTTCGATGAATAAGTTAAATTCTTTCTACTGGTACTGTTATGAAAAAAAAAAGCAAAATCTTGATGCTAGAATTCTACAAAAGCCTCTGACAGTGAATGAAGCCCTTCTGAAATGACAGACAAAACTCAAGTAATCAACACACACACACACACACACACACATAGACATGAGACCAAACCACTGGACTGACAAACAGACAGACGTATAGACAGACTCACCACAGTTGCGGTTCTCAAAGGCGATGCTGTAGCATTTGGCCAGACCCTGCCGGAGTTGTCTCAGCACTTCCTCATACCAGTTCTCCCTGAACCACACCATCTGCACAATAATCCCACAACACTCCCTGTACACCATCTGCACAGCAATCCACATCACTCCCTGTACACCATCTGCACAGCAATCCACAACACTCCCTGTACACCATCTGCACAGCAATCCACATCACTCCCTGTACACCATCTGCACAGCAATTCACAACACTCCCTGTACACCATCTGCACAGCAATCCACATCACTCCCTGTACACCATCTGCACAGCAATCCAGATCACTCCCTGTACACCATCTGCACAGCAATCCACATCACTCCCTGTACACCATCTGCACAGCAATCCACATCACTCCCTGTACACCATCTGCACAGCAATCCACATCACTCCCTGTACACCATCTGCACAGCAATCCACAACACTCCCTGAACCACACCATCTGCACAGCAATCCACATCACTCCCTGTACACCATCTGCACAGCAATCCACATCACTCCCTGAACCACACCATCTGCACAGCAATCCACAACACTCCCTGAACCACACCATCTGCACAGCAATCCACATCACTCCCTGTACACCATCTGCACAGCAATCCACAACACTCCCTGAACCCCACCATCTGCACAGCAATCGACAACACTCCCTGAACCCACACCATCTGCACAGCAATCCACAACACTCCCTGTACACCATCTGCACAGCAATCCACATCACTCCCTGCACACAATCTGCACAGCAATCCACAACACTCCCTGAACCACACCATCTGCACAGCAATCCACATCACTCCCTGCACACAATCTGCACAGCAATCCACAACACTCCCTGTCAAACCAGCGCGAGGTTGGATGCCACATGCGACCATGGAGCTGGTTTTGCTGGTCTACTCTAAGCAACTGCTCCCTCTGAGGGGCATAGAGCCACTGGTCCCCATGGAGAAAATTGGGCTGTGGCGGCCCAGGGGCAGCCTAACCTGAGACACCGGGGGGGGGGGGGGGGGGGGGGGGGGGGGGAAGGGGGGGTTGCAAGAGAGCGTGGCTGTCGCACAACCCCCTGGAGAGTGCACTGCTGCATACACCTCCCTGATGGGATCCGTAGGGGCCCCTGTGGGTTGGGGGAGCGGTGGAGGTCACGACAACTGAACCCACTATCCGCCTGTGTATGGATTAGAGTGGCTGCGGTAACGTGGTTACCACCTGGTGCGGATCGGGCAGTTACCTGAGGTCCCACTGGTTGATCCTCCCCCTGGAGGAACAGGTCTGTGGACGTTGTCCAAGTAGGGAGAGGAATAATTCCGCTCCCCAACATCCTGTACCCTAGGTGAAATGTCGACAATTGATCGGGGTAGGTCGACTGCCAGGGGTCTGAGCGGCACAGGTCCAGGCATGGCAGTACCTGCAGCTGAGACCCAGAGTTATGGCCAGTTTGATCCCAGGGACTGGGCATAAGTCCGCCACCGGAGTAAGGACACTCCTTGTGCACCAGTGGTGGCTGCACTTGTGCACAGTGGGGGACAGCGTCATGAGCCTGCGTGCTATTAGTGGGGGGAGAGCTAATGTCATCAGTCTCATAAAGGTTAGTGACGGGTGGTGATTCCGTAGGCATCCCATCACCCATGCTGGTCTGCGTCTCAGCAAACTTCCCCGGGACCGAAGGTCGCCTGACACAGCATGATAGAGAGAGTTGTGTGTCTCACCATGCATTGGAAGGGAAGAAGGCAAGCCAGCCGGTGAAGTAGGCGAATTCAGGTACAAATTATTAAAGCGGGCTTTCCTTTTTAGGGGAGCCTTGCCTTCGGACTTGCGGGAAATATTGAAGGAAAGGCATTTTGAAAGGGTGGCAGCTTTGCTTCTGCCCTTCGGACGCAGTGATCATGCGTTTGCCGGTAAGTTAGACGAGGTATCAAAATGATATGGCCTGTGGCGGAAGTAGGGTGGGCGTCACGTGACTGTCTTATCACTGCATTAGCCACCAAAAATTCGTAGCCACCAAAAATTCGGACTTTCAGAGCTAACTGCCGTTGAATGCTATGGTCTGACATGGTATAGTATATGACGCCAAACTTTAATTTTGCTGGACTGAGAATAAGAATATGGTCAGCAGGTTTAGAAAATTCCAGGACTTTTCCAGGAGTTTCCTAACAAGATTACAAAGGAACATTATCAACCACCTCTCTGTACAATTGCTACTGAACAAAACACTATTCCACAGATTTCTATCAACCATCCCTCTATACAAAGGCTATGTAACTAAACAATATACAATGGAACCTTTTTCATCACCTCTGAATAACTGCTTGCTAATTAACTGATAGTAAGGGAGTTTATCACTCACTCTTCTGTCCAATGGCTACCCAACTGAACAGACAGCAAGGGAAATCTTACCACCCACCCCTCCATACAAAGGCTAGTAACCATTTCACAGGGGAAATTGTCGACCACCCCTCCAAACAAAGGCCCCTGACCACTTCACAGGAGAAATCTTTCCACCCCTCCATACAAAGGCTACTAACCAGTTCACAGGGGAAATCTTACCACCCCTCTATACAAATGCTACTAACATGGGGAGTTTTTACTATACTCCCTGTCAGACCATAGCATTTAAAGGCAGGTAGTCAGCTCTGCCAGGCCGAAATTTTTTGTGGCAAATGCAGTCATAAGACAGTCAAATGACGCCTATCCTACTTGTGCCAATGGAAGGAACTGGTGTCAGCTTACTGTACCTCATTCAGGAAGGCCTGTGCGCAAGGTAACCCAAGAACCTTGGCGCTAGAGTGGAAGGTAGGGCGGGCATTAGAGTCTGACATGGTAAGTATACTAGCAAAAAGGGGGAGTATAGTAAAAACTCACCATTTTGGCGTCATATACTGTACCATGTCAGACCATAGCAGAATTTAAAGGAATCGGAGGAAGGCCAAATGCCCTAGTGGTTCTTGGGGTTAGCCGATATGGCTGCATTGGCCGCCACAAAGGAGATCCCTTTTGAACCGTCAGCCATGGTCATGCGGATATCCCTTAAATAAAAGTTTTTCTGAACGCCAGTAGGCTGCCTCCAGAAGGAAACTGAGTGAACGATATTGACGGGATGACACGGGAAACGACTGAATGAAGCATCAGCAGGCAGCTCTTCAGTCAGCACTATCCGGGTAGGCAGCCCATTGTGTACATGGGAGAGTGGATAGTCGGTGCCTAGAACCTCAGGCAAGGCGCTTTAAAAATGCTTTGCCACTGTCATTAAGATAAAGCAGCAGACAAAACCATGAGAGACAGAGAAAAGGAGAAACAATACAGTCAAAAAAGACAAGAGCAACCAACACTGCCAACCTCCACCCCCTCCTTCCCCCCTACACCCCCTACCTGGTCGACGATGCCCTCCAGGGAGGCCAGTATGGTGGGGTGCAGCTCCCGCTGTGTGTGCATGATGCGACTGCAGCGCCACATGGGGGCGGGGGCTTTGATGGGCCCCGTGTCAGAGGATGACGACGATGACGACGACGGACCTGGCTGGCTTCCAGCCCTGGGTAACGGTTGAGCGGTCCCGGCTGACTGCCCCCGCCTGCCGTCGTCGGCTGACTCTCTTTGAATGACACCAAAGCAACACCTTGCCACTTAGTATTCATGAACCAACAGACAGGATCGGGTAAGGGGGTGGGTGTGGGGGGATGGGCTTGGGGGTGTCTCAAAGCTTTAATAACTTAAAAAAAAATTTGACCTGCGTAATTCCCTGCACCACGCACCAATCACAAGTCATTTCCTTATCAAACAAACCTTTCTGACGAAAAGAACTTCTTTTCAGTGGCATTTGCCTTTACAAGTTTCACAATCTATCAATTTTCTTTTTCTTAGCAAGCTGAAATCAAAATGTGAAAAGCAAATGAAATTAAAAGAAAAATGATGATTCCACCGAACAAAAGCGACGAATTTACAAGACAATACTGTTTTGTCTTGTATTTGTTTGCTGTTTTCGTTCAGTGGAACAGTCATTATTCGTTTCAGTTTGTTTTGATTTCCACCTGCAGTCGTCTCACTTTGAAACTAGAAAAGAAATACAGATTTTGTATCCCACACACCTCCCATCTTAAATCCAATGTCTGAAATGGCAAAAGTTGAGAAACTATGACTGATTTTGTGGTCCTCCACAAGGAAGCACAGCATTTGAACTGCATGGCTAGTGGCACTGAAGCAGGGATGGGAAAGATGACAGAAGGGAATGAGCAGGGAGACTGAGACAAAGAGAAGAAAAAAGATGACAGACAGGAATGCACAGAGAGATGGAGACAAAGAGAAGAAAAAAGATGACAGACAGGAATGCACAGAGAGATGGAGACAAAGAGAAGAAAAAAGATGACAGACAGGAATGCACAGAGAGATGGAGACAAAGAGAAGAAAAAAGATGATAGACAGGAACACAGAGACTGCCTTGCCTGCTATCTACAGTGATAACCGCTGTGCAACAGTGGCTATTAGCTTATTAAACCATTAACCCTCTTATACTTGCAACGGGACAATCCGGGAGTTAACTTCAGGCGCCTGTTCTTCCCGTACCGGGATCTGTCCATGGGAATTTTCCATCACACAGTTATCATGTGTGTAGACACACAAGAGTTGCAGACAGTAACTAGGAAGACTCAGCCATGGCCCAATCATGTGTTGGCACTACTTTTGGGTGATGGAACTGCGCGTGTTCGTTCAGAAAAGAGGCAAACACAGCAAGTAAGTTTGTGAATGAAACCAACCGACTTTCACTATGGCTGCTTTGGTGTCTGCTATGAACGATGAAGAGATGATTGACTACTCGCAGAAGAGTTGGATCAAATTATTGGAGAAGTAGAGAAATTTGAAAGAGAGATGGAGAATGAAAGTGATATTGAAGTAGGTAGTGGTGTTGAAGAAGACGGTGAAGTAGAAAGCGACCCGGAGTACGATGTTCTGCTCGCTGCGCTTCAAACATCATGGCAACTAGCGACACGTGGTGTGGCAGAAGTGCGTCAGTTTCAGGAACCCACTGGGCCCGCTCACTCGTTACCCGACACGCTACACCACTTGATTTTTTCTTTTTGTTTGTACCTCTTTGTTTTTTTTTAAGACTGCTGCCGATGAAACAAACAGGTATGCAAAACAAAAGCAAGCTGCAAAGGGTGCACCTGACCCTCTTTGGTGCGATACCACACCTGAAGAAATGCGAGCCTATGTCGCAGTCTTGATTATGATGGGGGGTAAAGTGTCTGCCACATTTTTGGTGCTACTGGTCTGATGACCCAATTTTCAAAGATGAGTGGATCAGCAGCGTCATGCTGAAAAATTGCCTTTTCAAGTTGAATCAGTATTTCCACCTTCAGGATTCGTCCAACATACCTGGGCGTGATCACCCTGATTATGACCCCTTGTTCAAAGTGAGAACATTTATCAATCTTATTCTCCCTTTGTTCAGAGCCAATTATCGTCCCGGCTGTGAAATGAGCATTGATGAAGCGATGATAGCTTCAAGGGTCGCATTTTCTTCAAACAGTTTATGATAGCCAAGCCAACAAAGTGGGGCATCAAGGTGTGGGAAAGTGTGTGACGCTACTACCAGCTATTATGTCGCATTTGACATTTACACTGGTCATGCTAGCCATGAAAAAAAACACGAATATCAGTCTGGGGCATGAAGTAGTAGACAAACTAGCATCACCGTACTACAACCAGAACAGGCACTTGTGTTTTGACCGCTTTTTTCACAAGTGTCCTATGATGACACACCTGGCCGCAAATGAGACATATGCCTGTGCGACAGTCAACTGTAACCGCAAGGGGACTGCCACAGGAGGCCAAGATGGCCAAACTGAAGGAAAAGGAAACTGATACAAATGCAGAAAGGCTCACTGATGGCTACTGTCTATGTTGTCAGATTTACCTCCTGAGCAGCAATCAGTCTCCAGGTATGACAACAATGGAGGAAAAGGTGATACCGACTGTCATCGCTGCGTACAACAAGTATATGGGTGGTGTTGACAAGTCAGATCAGTACTGTGCCTACTATCCTGTCGGTCATCAAAGCAAAAAATGGTGGCAGTACGTCTTCCACTCTGATCAATCTGTGTACTGTTCAAGCCTTTCTCACCTGGGAAAAGTCACCACATGCTCAGCCCCTGAAAGAAGCCCATGATCACCTGTGGTTTCGTGTTGACATCGCTAAACGGCTTCGTGCTGGATTTACTTCCAGAAAACTTAAAGCTGGGCGAAGCAAGGCAGTACCAGAACCCCAAAGACTCCATTGATCACCACAAAGTGGAGAAGACTGAGGGCAGGCCTAGGGTGTGTCGTCAATGTGTCAAAACTGGCTGCTTGACACCAAATGGATATCAAGTGGAAACATCATATAAGTGTTCTTTCTGTCAAGTGCCCCTTTGCTGGCCCAGGAATGGTTTTTTTTCGCGACTATCACGATCAAAACGTAGCCCAACAGTAATGCAGCTGTAATGTTTATTTTTGTTTTGCATACCTGCGTTTTTTTGGTGACAGCTGTGACTGTGACATTTAGTAGCGAGTAGTGGGTGTGTACAGTGACACTGTGCTGTGCAACTGAAGACAATAGACAGATGTAATCAGGTGTAGTTTCTGGAACTGCAAAGGCTGACGGAAACACGACAACATATAGCGTATTGGGAAGTGACTGAGTTCAGTATTGTGTGTGACAAGTGACAAGTTTTGTATGACGTTGGTGGGACAACCAGTGGGACCTGTATTGCCAGGCAGCGGATGGATCACGTCAGGTAGGCCTCAGATTTTATCTTACACTAACAACTTGCATCAGCTTGGTGATTACGCATGCTTGCATGCTGTAAACCTGATTGTCATCATCATAAAATGTCATGTGTCTGGTGACAAATTGGTGTCAGTGACACAACCTATATCTCTAAGACAGGCAAAATATAGTTCAAAGTGAAGTGCATGCTCTTATGAAACTGTCTGCCAATTTTCTTTCTCCTAGAGGTTCACATACATTCCCCATAAGTTAATAATCACACATACCCATTTTTAGGCTGAAACCTGTAGAAGAATCTGAAATCTAGGGGCAGTTTGCAGTCAGAGAAACTGAGTACAAGAGGGTTAAACCATTACAGCTTTTGTACATCACAATAACCTCAAACACACATGTGCCTACACAGACATGCATAGAAGACAGGACAGCTAAAAAATTAAAAAAAAAAGAAAAAAGATGTGTTACCCTGAGGGGCCATATGGAGTGTGGCAGTGGTGGCCATTTCCTGACTGGCTGGGTGGGTTCCTGAGGCGTGATCAGACTGCTGCCTGCCCTCCGCTGGATATCGAACATGACGCACTGCGCACCCCTAGGGGTGTCTCACCACTGCTCTTATCTGTCACATTAAGGTCTTATGTATGAAAGAGAGAGACAGACAGACAGAGAATGAGAGAGAGAGAGAGAGAGAGAGAGAGAGAGAGAGAGAGAGAGAGAGAGAGAGAGAGAGAGAGACACAGACAGAGAGAAAAACAGGCAGAGAAAAAGAGAGAGAGAGAGAGGGAGAAACAGAGGGAGAGAGAGAGAGAGAGACAGAGAGAAATAGAGAGAGAGAGAGAGAGAGAGAGAGAGAGAGAGAGAAACAGTGAGAGAAACTTAAAGAGACATAGGCAGAAACAGAGAGACAGAGAAAGAGACAGACAGAGACACAGAGACAGAAATAGAGAGATGGAAAGAGAGAAACTCCTGGATTTGTCCTCAAGGAAGCCAGATTCAGAAACAAAACAGGAAAATCCACTGAGGGAGTGAGAGAGTGTGTGTGAGTGTGTGTAAACATGTATGGTGTGTGTGGTGTGTGGTTCCCAAATGCATGACACAATTTTCCCTCCCTCTCCCACCCCCATTCCCTGTAAATAAAACAGCCAATAAAGCAAGCTCATTATCTCCTGATGGTAACCAAAAGCATCAAGCACAAGCAAACTAGACAATGAAGACCTGATCAGAAACATGTGCTACAGGACCAAGCACTACAGAATTTAGGAACTAAGCAAGAACCAAGGTTAACGTAAATGTTTAGTGTCAGTCTTCATGACAGTATTTAGGAACTACTACTACCACTAATGATAATGAATATATGTATAGCACCTATTCTCGGCTAGAGACCAAGCTCTAAGTGCTTTACAATCCACTCATTTACGCAATGGGCTGCCTACCTGGGTAGTGCCAACTGAAGAGCTGCCAGCTGGCACTTTATTCTGTCATTCCCTGTGTCATCCAGTCAATATCGTTCACTCAGTTTCCTTACTTCCTTCATTCTTTCCATTTCTCACGCAGGGTGCATGCTATGTGTAATGTGTCATCCATACCAACGGCCAAACTGGCCTACCCTTCGGAAAGTTGGTGATGGGATTTTACGTGTGTGTGCAAGATGTTATGCATGCGCTCAAACACGGAACCTCGATTTGTAGTCTCATTTGAAGGGCTGTATGGAAAGCAAGAACCAAGGCTAACATGACTGTTCAGCATCAGTCTTCATGACAGTACAAGCTGGTCATCATGTATGCCACTCACTACCTACTATACATATCTATCTGTGCCGTTTTCATGGCAAGCATCAAGTATAGATGACTTGCAACTGGAAGCCCTCATTCTGTTCAGGAGGGAACCTTTTATTCATTGCTCAATTTCTTACATGTCTGGTCAAGGTCACTTGCCCCCAAACAGCAGACCTCTTTACCCCTTCCATGACTGATCTGTAGCCATGGCACGGATTGTCAATATTTCAAAACAAAAATCACTACTTACAGGCAATATGATATCTAATGCATAGGTTTTTTTTTTGCAAACAAAAATCACTATTTACAGGCAATAATATTTAATGCATAGTTTTTTCTTTTTTTTTGCAAACAAAAATCACTATTTACAGGCAATATGGTATGTAATGCATTTTTTTTTTTTTCCTGCATGCAAGATGCAGTTATCATCAACATCATCACCACTAACAGTGTTGCCACTACAACCATGCTGTTCGACAATCCTCTGACCCCTCTCCTTCCTCCCCCTCCCCCTGATAGCCTCCGTTAATACTACAACTATTGTCGTCATTTATTACCAAAAGTGGCAGTAATCTTTGTCTTTACTATTTTTTGTAGTAATCTTCTCTTCATTATCTTTAAATGTTTCATCATCATTATCATTATTGCTATCATTATCATTGTTATCATCATCATCATTTTAACTCACACCGTCTCCTTCCCAACGGCCTCGTTTTCATTCAACGCCCATCTGGTGCAGAATTCCTGAAGATAAGTGATAGCTATTTTATTTTTTGGTTTCATTGTCCTGAATGTTGTTTATCTTGCCTGAAGAAGACCTATGAGGTCAAAACATGTCATGTTTCTTCTTGTAATTTGTTTGTTCCCTTTGTCTGGTTGATTGATTATAAAAAAAAAAAAAAAAAAAAAAAAAAAAAAAAAAAAAAACACTCTTCGTTCTTTATTTGTACTGTCCTAAATGTTAATGTGTGATCCTTTTTTTTTTTTTTTCACTTGAAGAAGACCCAAGCAGTCGAAAATGCATCGTGTCTTGTCCTGTATTTTGTTCGTCAATGTCCTCGGCGGCAACTAACCCACACTCTTTCTAAATTTTGCTTCGTTCTCCGCCATCAGTCGCTCCGTTTTTAAATTTTGAAAAAAGAATGATTGATTATAGCTTTTCTTTAAAACATTCATTTCAATTTCTGCCTGCAGTCACCTCAGTTTGAAACTGACACAATTGTAATCCAGAAAGCAAAACACCTTACATGTAACTTTTAGCCATCAGACACCTTTACATCTTTTTGTTTGTTCATGACAGTTTGATACCTTTACATCTTTTTGCTCATGATCTGTTTGTATTTTTCCTCATTTCGAAGATCTGCTTCCAGCCCCTCACTTACTCAGGACAAATTGTACAGGGTAAATAGACCTGAGACAGGCAGAGGCAGGAGGCAGAGCGAAGCAACTCACGGCGTTCGCGCTGTTCGATCTTCAGGGTGAGGTAAAGAGTGCGGATTGGGAAGTAGACGGCCTGGGGGAGCTGCGTCCCACGGTGCTGAGCAGGTTCATGATCAGTTTGCCCTCATTACGCACCAGGCACGTCAACAGCTGGGGAATCCTATCAACCATCACAACACCTGTGTTGTTCAACACCTGTGTCCTTCTGCCTGTTGTATCTATCATACTGTCACCCCCCCACCACACCTGTATCCTTCTGCCTGCTTATCTGTCATACTGTCAACCCCCCCCACCACACCTGTATCCTTCTGCCTGCTGTATCTGTCATACTGTCAACCTCCATCACACCTGTATCCTTCTGCCTGCTTATCTGTCATACTGTCAACCTCCATCACACCTGTATCCTTCTGCCTGCTGTATCTGTCTTACTGTCAACCTCCATCACACCTGTATCCTTCTGCCTGTATCTGTCATACTGTCACCCCCCACCACACCTGTATCCTTCTGTCTGCTGTATCTGTCATACTGTCAACCCCCATCACACCTGTATCCTTCTGCCTGCTGTATCTGTCATACTGTCAACCCCCACCACACCTGTATCCTTCTGCCTGCTTATCTGTCATACTGTCAACCTCCATCACACCTGTATCCTTTCTGCCTGCTGTATCTGTCATACTGTCACCCCCACCACACCTGTATCCTTCTGCCTGCTGTATCTGTCATACTGTCAACCCCCATCACACCTGTATCCTTCTGCCTGCTGTATCTGTCATACTACTGTCAACCCCCACCACACCTGTATCCTTCTGCCTGCTTATCTGTCATACTGTCAACCTCCATCACACCTGTATCCTTCTGCCTGCTGTATCTGTCATACTGTCAACCCCCACCACACCTGTATCCTTCTGCCTGCTGTATCTGTCTTACTGTCAACCCCCCCACCACACCTGTATCCTTTCTGCCTGCTTATCTGTCATACTGTCAACCTCCATCACACCTGTATCCTTCTGCCTGCTGTATCTGTCATACTGTCAACCCCCCCACCACACCTGTATCCTTCTGCCTGCTGTATCTGTCATACTGTCAACCTCCATCACACCTGTATCCTTCTGCCTGCTGTATCTGTCATACTGTCAACCCCCACCACACCTGTATCCTTCTGCCTGCTGTATCTGTCATACTGTCACCTCCATCACACCTGTATCCTTCTGCCTGCTGTATCTGTCACCCTGTCAACCCCCCCACCACACCTGTATCCTTCTGCCTGCTGTATCTGTCATACTGTCACAACACCAACATCACTTTGCCTGCTTTATCTATCACATTGTCAACACACTCACATCCCTCAGCCTGCTTTATTACATCATCTACATCCATATAATTCTGCCCTGTTGTCTGTCACATCATCAACACACACATGTCATGCTGTCCACTTTGTCACACTGTCCACACCCACATCATTCTGCCTGCTGTAGCAACTACATCGTCAATATCCACATCACACTGCCTGCTTTATCTTCACATCGTCAACATCCACATCACACTGTTTGCTTTATCTTCAAAACATCAACATCCACATCACACTGTCTGCTTTATCTTCACATCGTCAAAATCCACATCACAATGCCTGCTTTATCTTCGCATCGTCAACATCCACATCACATTGTCTGCTTTAACTTCACATCGTCAACATTGACATCACACCGTCTGCTTTATTTTCAAATCGTCAACATCCACATCACACTATCTGCTTTATCATATTAATTACTCCTTGTCACTCTATTTGCTCTATCTATCACATCGTCAACACACCCATCAGTCTGTCTCCTTTACCTATTATACTGTCAACTGCATCACTATCTAGCACATTGTCAACATCCACATTACTCTGCTTTATCTGTCATATTGTCAACACCCATATCCCTGTATCTGCTCTACCTATCACATTTTCAAGACCATTGTCAGTCTGTCTGCTCCATCTTGCATGTTGTCAACACCTCACAACTCTGACTGTTTTATTTATCACATGTGTACACCCCATCAGTCCACTTGCTCCATGTACCAGTGAAATGCCAATCATTTATGTCAAAATAATCATTCTGGCAAGTAAAATAGGAAAAAAAAACAGTTGATTCACCCCCCACACAATCAACTCTGAAAGCAAATCAGGGAGCTTGCAACCTACCTGAATGCTGCGTTAACCAATGCTTAAAAATTCTGATGTGCTGATGTAATGCATACCCATGGCTCAATCTAGTCCGAGGAAAGTGCTGCACTTAGAAGTGGAATAAAATGAAATTAGACACAGACAAATACACACACAAAAAACCAGCTGCCGTGGCGAAGTGGTTAGCGTCGCGGACTCTCGGCTGGGAGGTCGTGAATTCGAATCCCATCAGAAGTCATGTGGGTTTTTCTGCCCCGACCGGCTCCTACCCAGAGTTGAGTTTGCTGCGGACTCAGTTGGGAAGACTGGGACCACACAGTCGAGTTTCATCCACTTAATGGGTGCGTTTCTGAGAGTGTTGCTCAAATTTCCTGACCAACACTGCAGTGTCTGTCTGTATCTCTCGGGCCTGGTTGACGCCGGGATATATTATGAAAGGAAGCGTAGAGTACAGCCCTGTCATGTAGTCTCAGACCGAAATGGAAATCCGTAGCATCATCATAATCATCCTCATTCTCATCGATCATTATAAAAAAAAAAGTCTCAAATTCTGTGGCCCTTCATGCCATGCTCTCATGGTGACCTCAGTTTCGATGTCCTCTCCCGTCTGTGGCCTTGGTTTGGTTCCGTCGGGGTCACCGGTATCGGCGAGTCCATGGGGGCTGTCGTTGGACGGACGTGGTGGCGCCCTCCGGAGGGAGAGCTCACTCACGCCGGCTCTGCGACTAAGCAATTATTGTCGTCAGTAGGGGCTTAGTAGGTGGTGTCCTGCGTATGTTAGATCAGAACAGGCGCCACTGAACACCACTGAAGTGACTCGGCAGCAGTGCAGTGTCTCCTCCGGTGGGTTGCCCTCTGACGACTTAACATTGACTGCTGCCTGTGGATTGCCGTGTGCGGGGCTGCTGCGGGGGGCCGACCGGCTGTGGCTGTGGACAGGGTGTCGGAATGAGCGGCGTGGGTGCACTGCCTCTGGGGTGGCGCAGAGGTTGGGACAGCAAAAAAAAAAAAAAAAAAAAAAAAAAAAAAAAAAAAAAAAAAAAACACACACACACACACACAAAAGTAAACCAAAAACCAAACAAAACCGTAGGAAACAACAGGCAGAAGGGGAGTTCCAGGCGCACTGACCATGGAAGCCACTGGATGGCTGGGATGCCAACACAGTACTTGTCGACACAGTGAGCCAGCCGCAGCTCGGCGTCATCATAGGTCAGCATCCAGAGCACCTTGGCCAGGTACTTGCGCGACTTGCCCTCGTTCTGGTGGCGGCAGGCGTGGAGGTAGCAGGTCAGAGCGTACTCTCCATGTGACATTTGCCTGGCAGTAACAGAGTCTCATGGGTGAAAACATCTGTGGTGCGTGTAACTATTACTTTTCAGACTTCTGTTGCCAGTCACAGCTGTATCGTGTGTGTCAACCTTTCTTCAGCAATGCGAAAAGTCATTAAGGGTTTTCTAATTCACTGTTCCTGGATCTAGGAAATCAAAAGCAACTGTTCCTTATCTATGTCTTATGATTCTCGTTACTGTGCCATTCATTTTACTTATCTATTTGGCAAAAGAAAAACAAAGTAAACAATGGCAATAACAAAGTTCAAGGATGCTCGATTATAATTATAATCTTCAAAGACTTTTAGGTCCTCGAAACACGGGGTTTCAAACCTCAAGGTCTTTCAAGGACCTTTCACCAAGGACCAGACCAACTCCATATCAAGAGCTGCTTCTGCTTTTTCAATCTTCCTGCAAACTCACTGTAAGAATTTTGTTTGTTCGTTTAGTTTTAATGTATTAAGATATCTCCCTAACAGCTTGTCATCTGACACACCATAACTTGGGAAAGGGTTCATGTCATTCTTTGGGTAAACAACAGATTTCTGTTAAAAAACAACCTTTTATTTGTGGTGAACATTGCACAAATACTTTCAAATGTTACAGGTCAGTGAAAGCTGACACAAAAATTTGTGCATGCACTTGCACATGACAAAGACAGAATCAGGTAAAAGACAGACAGACCAAGAACAATAGCTTAAGCAACCTACAGAATAAGAGACGGAAAGGCAAAAAAGACATGCAAACTACACAGACACAGACAGAAAGACACAAAGAGATAGAGACAGAGTGACAGAATAATCTAATGAATCTACTGAAAAAAAAGGGGGGTGGGGGCTGGGGTGGAGAATATCCTGTTGTGAGTGCATGAAAGTGTATTATGATAAGCAAATAACCGTTTTCAAAGATTTAACCTGGGAATTTAAAAAAAGAAAAAAAATCTCAAGTAAAAAAAAAAGATTTCTGCCAAAAACTTTCACTCAGTACACCATAAACACACTGTGTGTTTTAACTGGGTCTCATGCCAACCAGATTTTAAGTCATGAAAACAGTTTAATTAAAAAAAAAGCCTTTCAGGTCAGGCTGTCAAACAGCCAGCCCCAGTTTGTTACATGTTGCAGGTCAGGCTGTCACAGCCAGCCTGTTTGTTACAATGTTGCAGGTCAGGCTGTCACAGCCAGCCTTGGTTTGTTACAATGTTACTGTTCAGGCTGTCACAGCCAGCCTCAGTTTGTTACAATGTTGCAGGTCAGAATTTCACAGCCAGCCTGTGTTTGTTACAATGTTGCAAGTCCGGATGTCACAGCCAGCCTGTTTGTTACAATGTTGCAGGTCAGGCTGTCAAACAGCCGGCCTTGGTTTGTACAATGTTGCAGGTCAGGCTGTCACAGCCAGCCTCAGTTTGTTACAATGTTGCAGGTCAGGCTGTCATAGCTAGCCTGGGTTGTTACAATGTTACAGGTCAGGCTGTCACAGCCAGTCTCAGTTTGTTACAATGTTGCAGGTCAGGTTGTAACAGCCAGCCTTGGTTTGTTACAATATCGCAGGTCTGGCTGTCAAATAGCCAGCCTCAGTTTGTTACAATGTTACAGGCCAGGCTGTCACAGCCAGCCTTGTTTGTTACAATGTTGCAGGTCTGGCTGTCAGCCAGCCTGGGTTTGTTACAATGTTGCAGGTCCGGCTGTCAAACAGCCAGCCTCAGTTTATTACAATGTTGCGGGTCAGGTTGTCAAACAGCCAGCCTTGGTTTGTTACAATGTTGCAGGCCAGGCTGTCACAGCCAGCCTTGGTTTGTTACAATCTTGCAGGTCAGGCTGTCACAGACTAAAATGTTGCAGGTCAGGCTGTCATTAGCCAGCCTCAGTTTGTTGCAATGTTGCAGGTCAGGCTGTCACAGCCAACCTTGGTTTGTTACAATGTTGCAGGCCAGGCTGTCACAGCCAGCCTTGGTTTGTTACAATCTTGCAGGTCAGGCTGTCACAGCCTACAATGTTACAGGTCAGGCTGTCAAACAGCCGGCCTTGGTTTGTTACAATGTTGCAGTTCAGGCTGTCACAGCCAGTCTCACTTTGTTACATTGTTTCAGGTCAGGTTGTCATTAGCCAGCCTCAGTTTGTTACAATGTTGCAGTTCAGGCTGTCACAGCCAGTCTCACTTTGTTACATTGTTTCAGGTCAGGTTGTCATTAGCCAGCCTCGGTTTGTTACAATGTTGCAGGTCAGGCTGTCACAGCCAGTCTCCCTTTGTTACATTGTTTCAGGTCAGGTTGTCATTAGCCAGCCTCAGTTTGTTACAATGTTGCAGGTCAGGCTGTCAAACAGCCGGCTTGTTTTTTTTTACAATGTTGCAGGTCAGGCTGTCACAGCCAGCCTGTTTGTTACAATGTTGCAGGTCAGGATTTCACAGCCAGCCTCTGTTTGTTACAATGTTGCAGGTCAGGCTGTCACAGCCAGCCTGTTTGTTACAATGTTGCAGGTCAGGCTGCCACAGCCAGCCTGGGTTGTTACAATGTTACAGGTCAGGCTGTCACAGCCAGCCTCAATTTGTTACAATGTTGCAGGTCAGGCTGTCATTAGCCAGCCTCAGTTTGTTACAATGTTGCGCGGGTCAGGCTGTCACAGCCAGCCTCAGTTTGTTACAATGTTACAGGTCAGGATGTCAAACTGCCGGCCTCTGTTTGTTACAATGTTGCAGGTCAGGATTTCACAGCCAGCCTCTGTTTGTTACAATGTTACAGGTCAGGCTGTCAAACAGCCAGCCTCGGTTTGTTACAATGTTGCAGGTCAGGATGTCAAACTGCCGGCCTTGGTTTGTTATAATGGCCTCTGTTTGTTACAATGTTGCAGGTCAGGATTTCACAGCCAGCCTCTGTTTGTTACAATGTTACAGGTCAGGCTGTCAAACAGCCAGCCTCGGTTTGTTACATGTTGCAGGTCAGGATGTCAAACTGCCGGCCTTGGTTTGTTATAAAGTTTCTTCTCTTCATGAAAAAGCTCGGCTAATCGAGGTTGACACAAACGCCCCATGGTCCTCTTTCTTCATGAAAAAGCTCAGCTAATCGAGGTTGATACAAACGCCCCATGGACCTCTTTCTTCATGAAAAAGCTCAGCTAATCGAGGTTGACACAAACGCCCCATGGACCTCTTTCTTCATGAAAAAGCTCAGCTAATCGAGTTTGACACAAACGCCCCATGGACCTCTTTCTTCATGAAAAAGCTCGGCTAATCGAGGTTGACACAAACGCCCCATGGACCTCTTTCTTCATGAAAAAGCTCGGCTAATCGGTTGACACAAACGCCCCATGGTCCTCTTTCTTCATGAAAAAGCTCAGCTAATCGAGTTTGACACAAACGCCCCATGGACCTCTTTCTTCATGAAAAAGCTCAGCTAATTGAGGTTGACACAAACGCCCCGGGGACCTCTTCTCTTCATGAAAAAGCTCAGCTAATCGAGGTTGACACAAACGCCCCATGGTCCTCTTCTAGACTTGACTGTTGTCACCTGTACCACAGGCTGGTGCTATGTACATATATGATTCCGAACAAATAACACCATCACAGTTTTTTCTAACTGGCATCATTTTTTTTTTTTTTTTTTCAATTTTGTGGTAGCTGGCATGCTCAGTCTCTTTTTGAGTTCTTTTGAGCACGCATCCAGCAAACTGACAATCCACTCTGCCGACTTTAACTTTCTGAAATCTGACACCCACCCAGGTAACGCCCTGCACCTTGTCCGTTTCACCATTCTTCCATTCATTACTTTAACATGGCATCAACCCAACCCCTGGTCTCCCTCTACAGACAGAAAAGTTTACCCCGTGTTTATGACTGACAAAACATGGGAGATGGGAGGGTGCAGGTAAGGGGAATAGGGGGTAGCAAGCTGTCTGGCAGGAGGGAGGGAGAGAAGGAAGCTTGCATGCCTTGCACATGAGAGAGAGAGAGAGAGAGAGAGAGAGAGAGAGAGAGAGAGAGAGAGAGCCACAGATGAAAGGCTGAGGGTGGGGAGTTGGCGAGGGCCGATAGCTTACTGGTTATTCATCTGACTATTACAGACAGCATGTGCGAACATTCTGCAAGACATGCATAACACCTGATATGCAGGTACAGAGTTTTGATGTGTGGTGTGTGACTGTTTTCATCTTTTCTGACCTTGTCCACTGGCCACCCTCAGGATATACACAAATGGCGTCACCAGCTGCACACTGCCTCAAAACTAACCACAACAACACACTGGCTGATCAAATCTATGTAAGACTAAACAAGACAAGGCAAGAGGCAGACAGGATCAAATGAAATGAAATGAAATCAAATCATGTTGCTTTCAGCCCTGTCAATCACAAAAGCCATATCAGGGCTAAGACACTATAAAAAAAAAAACCCCAACCAAACCAACCAAAAAGCAGAACAAAGTGAGAAAATTAAAAGACAAAGTTGAAATTCAATACCAGTTATCTATTTACAACAAAAGACCCACAAAAAGGGTCAGTCCCACTCAAGTTAAAATCAAATCTTCTTCAAAGACATTAATGATTTCTTTCAAAAACTCAAAACTCAAATCTGGGAACAGGGTCTTCATTGCAGAGAAGATAACAGAACAACAACAAAAAAAAAAAAAAAAAAAAAAAACAGACTGTGCGTACTTCTCTCTGGTGAAGAGACCTTCCATGTACTCCCCCCAGAGGGCCCAGGCCTTGACCAGCAGGTCGTGCATCTGGCAGGCTGAGGAGAACGCCTTGTTGGCCTCCTCCGACCGGTTCATCATGGACAGGAACATGCCCTTCAGGGCGTAGAACTCTGCCGTCATCTCCTTGGAGAAGTATTTCAGGTTGGTCGACTCAATCACCTCCAGGCCCTGCCACGGGGAACACTGAACAGCTTACAATAGAGATGTGACATACATCACACTAACAGCTTATGACAGAGGTGTGTGACATAAACCATACTAAACAGCTTACAACAGAGATGCGACGTACACCACACTGAACAGCTTATGATGCATAAGTGACATACACCATACTGAACAGATTATGACAGAAATGTGACATACACCACACTAACAGCTTACGACAGAGATGCGACATACACCACACTGAACAGCTTACAATAAACATGTGACATACACCACACTGAACAGCTTACGCTAAAGATGTGACCTACACCACACTGAACAGCTTACAACAGAGATGTGACATGCACCACACTGAACAGCTTATGGTAGAGATGTGACATACACCACACTGAACATTTTACAACAGAGATGTGACATACACCACACTGAACAGCTTACAATAGAGATGTGACATACACCACACTGAACAGCTTACAACAGAGATGCGACATACACCACACTGAACAGCTTAAAACAGATCTAGTTGCAAAGTGAAATGACTGCAGGCGGAAATCTAAACAAATGTTAAATAAATGTCAGCAAACCGCCCAGAGAAACATGGACAAACGAGTCACAAGACAAACCACAACGCGTTTCGACCTCTTAGGTCTTCTTACAAACCACAACATGTTTCAACCTCTTAGGTCTTCTTCAGAAGACCTAAGAGGTCGAAACGCATTGTGGTTTGTCTGGACAAACAAGTCACAAGAAGACCTAAGAGGTCGAAACGTGTTGTGGTTTGTCTTGTGACTCGTTCAGAAGACCTAAGAGGTCGAAACGCATTGTGGTTTGTCTTGTGACTTGTTTGTCCACGTTTCTCTGGGCGGTTCGCTGACATTTATTTAAGATTACAATGCGTTTAGACCTCTTAGGTCTTCTACAGAAGACCTAAGAGGTCGAAACGCGCGTTGTGGTTTGTCTTGTGACTCGTTTGTCCACGTTTCTCTGGGCGGTTCCCTGACATTTATTTAAGATTAGCTTACAACAGAGATGTGACATACACCACACTGAACAGCTTACGATAAAGATGTGACATACACCACACTGAACAGCTTACAATAAACATGTGATATACATCACACTGAACAGCTTATGACAAAGATGCGACATACACCACACTGAACAACTTATGATAGATGTGATATACACGACACTGAACAGCTTACAATAAACATGTGACATACTCCACACTGAACAGCTTACGATAAACATGTGACATACACCACACTGAACACCTTACAATAGACATGTGACATACACCACACTGAACAGCTGATAATAAAGATGTGACATACACCACACTGAACAGATTATGACAGAGATGTGACATACACCACACTGAACAACATACAATAAACATGTGATATACATCACACTGAACACCTTACAATAAAGATGTGACACACACCACACTGAACAGCTTACAATAAGATGTGACATACACCACACTGAACAGCTTACGATAAACATGTGACATACACCACACTAAACAGCTTACAATAAACATGTGATATACATCACACTGAACAGCTTACAATAAAGATGTGACATACACCACACTGAACAGCTTATGACAGAGATGTGACATACATACACCACACTGAACAGCTTACAACAGAGATGTGACATACACCACTCTGAACAGCTTTACATATAGATGTGACATACACCACACTAAACAGCTTACGACAGAGATGTGACATACACCACACTGAACAGCTTACAACAGAGATGTGACATACCTCACACTGAACAGCTTACAATAGAGATGTGACATACACCACACTAAACAGCTTACAATAGAAATGCGACATACGCCATACTAACAGCCTACGACATGCACCTCACTGAACAGCTTATGACAGAGATGCAACATACACCACACTGAACAACTTATGATGTGACATACACCACATTGAACAGTTTTACAATAAAGATGTGACATACACCACTCTGAACAGCTTATGACAGAGATGTGACATATACCACACTGAACAGCTTACAATAAACATGTGACATACACCACACTAAACAGCTTACAACAGAGATGTGACAAACACTACAATCAACAGCTTACGGTAGAGATGTGACATACACCACACTGAACAGCTTACAATAAACATGTGACATACACCACACTGACTAAACTTATGACAGAGATGTGACATACACCACACTGAACAACTTATGATAGAGATGTGACATACACCACACTGAAATGGGGAGTTTGTGTTATACTCCCTGTTTGGCTAAGTATACTTACCATGTCAGACCATAGCATTAAACAGCTGTCGGTCAGCTCTGTCAGGCCGCCTACGGAAGATGCCGAAGTTCGTGTACTGTACGTCATTCAATGAGGCCTGCGCGCAAGGCAACCCCCAGGGAACCTTGGCGCTAGAGGGGAAGGTAGGGCGGGCATTAGAGTCTGACATGGTAAGTATACTTAGCCAAAGGGGGAGTATACACAAACTCCCCATTTTGGCGTCGTATACTATACCATGTCAGACCATAGCAGAATTTAAAGGAATAGGAGGAGGGCCGAGCGCCCTAATGGTTCCTGGGGTAGACCGATATGGCTGCATTGGCCGCCACAAATGAAATCCCCTTTAGAACCATCAGCCCTGGTCATGCGGATGTCCCTTAAATAAAAGTTTATGAAAGGGTTCTCCGAACGCCAGTAGGCTGCCTCCAGGAGATGGCGCACGGGGACAGAGTGCTGGAACGCTGAGGACGTGGCCAGCGCTCTGACCTCATGGGCTCGGGGTGAAAGGGCTGGGAGGTCTTTGTACGCCTGGGCATAGGCAGATCTGATAGTATTGGATAGCCACCTAGAGATAGTGCCCGCCGATATGTCCTTCTTGTTGTTGGGGTTGATGGAGATAAGAAGGCGTCTCTGCGAGGAACGCCTGGGGCGGGAACGCTCCCAGTAGTATCTGAGGCACCTAGAGGGGCACAGGTCCATGTCCCCACCCCGCTCGCTGCCTAAGATATCCGCTAGAGAGCGGATCAGAAGGGAAGGAGAGGCCGTGCCCGGTTCCTGGTTCTTCGCTAAGAACTCAGGTAGGAACTTAAGTGACCGAGCCGTCTCTGTGAAAGGCGATGTCCCGAGGGTCCCCGCTGAGGGCATGAATCTCACTTCGCTTCTGGCTGAGGCCAGGGAGAGAAGGAAGGTGGTCTTGAAGGAGAGGAGGTCAAAGGGAATGGAGCGGAGGGGCTCGAAAGGGGGTTTTCTGAGGGCGCCTAATACCAGAAAGAGGTCCCACATGGGGGCGCGCCTAGGGGACTGAGCTTCCCGTAGGGCACCCCCCCGAGAGTTCTCTGAGGAGAAAGTCATTGTCGAAAGATGGGCCGCCGAGCTGTCGGATGGTGGTGCATACGGCCGATCGGTAGCCCGAATGGAACTAGCCGAGAGTTTTAGAGAGGACGAAAGGTGGGATAGGAAATTGCCTAACTGGATGTTGGAGGGGTGTAGGTAGGGGACCGAGTTAGCCGTGCACCACGTGACCCATCTCTCCCATCGGTAATTGTAGAGGGACTCTGTGCTGGACCTACGTGAGGCCGAGGCCAAGTCTCGTAGTCCCTGCGATGCTCCCGCTTCTGTCAGGTATCTAGGACAGACGGGGTCTGTCGGCGGGGGGCGGCGGGGACCGGTGGTCGCAATTTGGCTGGCATAGAAGCCAAGCGTGTAGGCGAAGCATCTGGGGATTGGAGTGAGGGAGGCCCGAGAGGTTGTCTGAGCAAGTCCCACCGAGGGGCTAGCTGGAGAGGGGGAACGTGAGTTAGGGACCTGAGGTCCGGGAACCACGACTGAGTCGGCCACCACGGGGTTATGAGGATGAGTTTGGGTCTCTCCAGCCTGGCCTTCCTGATCACTTTGTGAAGTATGGGGAAGGGGGGGGGAAAGGCGTAGGCGATGAGTCCCGTCCAGGGGAGGGAGAGCGCATCGACCGCGTACGCTCGGGGGTCCGGGACTGGAGAGACATACATGGGGAGTCGATGGTTGAACGGGGGTCGCAAATAGGTCGACCATGGGCTTGAACCAGTGTTCCCAGACAGTGGTTAGTGTCAGCTTGTTCAGGGTCCACTCTGTGTGCAGAAGGGTCCCTGACCGGCTGAGAGTGTCTGCCAGGATGTTGCGTGTCCCCGCTATGTGTCTCGCACGGAGGGTGGTTCCCCCGTGCGTGGCACCAGCGAAGGAGGGCCTCTGTCCGTAGAGAGAGGCCGATGGAGTGAGCCCCCCCCCCCCCCCCCCCCCCCCCCCTTGTTGACGTAATGGGCTACCGACGTGTTGTCCGTGAGGAGGAGAACCAGTCGGTGAGAGATTAGATGTTGGAAGTGGAGGAGGGCCAGCCTGACCGCTTCCAATTCTAATATGTTGATGTGGAGGCGAGCCATCTGTGCGTCCCACATCCCCGAGGCATGACTGTCCCCCAAGTGGGCCCCCCAGCCCGAGTTGGAGGCGTCCGTGTATAGTTCGAGGGACTGAGTTGGGAGAGAGATCGGAACGCCGGTGATCAGGGTGGACGGATTGAGCCATTCGTCCGTGGCGCCCGAACCAGGGGCCGAGGGGAATGGTCAGGTCCCAGCGGTCCGAGGTCTGGGACCAACGACGACGGAACTCCCTCTGCAGCTGGCGTTTGGGGACCCGACCCAGCGGAATGAGGGCAGAAAGGGACTCCATCATCCCTAAGAGGGAGGACAGAGTTCTGGCCGAGGTGTGCGATGCTCTCGGAGGCGCGAGATGAGGTCCACAATCCGGGCGGACCTCTCTGGGGTCGGGGCGACCTTCATGGTAATCGTGTCGAAACTCATGCCCAGGAAAGAGAACCTCTGACTGGGAATGAGTTCGCACTTGAGGGGGTTGGTTACAAACCCCAAGGTGGAACAAGGCTGAGGAGGCGAGTGGTGTGGGCTTGGCACTGAGCCTGGGAGGAGGAGGCTAGGACAAGCCAGTCGTCGAGGTAAACCAGGAGGCGAATGTCCTCCTGCCTGGCCAGGGCGGCCATCTCCTTGACAACCTTCGTGAAGAGGAAGGGTGCCAGGGAGAGGCCAAAGGGGAGAGCTTTGAACTGGAACACCCGAGCTTGCCAGACGAACCGGAGGTAACGTCTGTGCGCCGGGTGAATAAGGATCTGGAAGTACGCATCTTTCAGATCTATGGAGGTAGCCCAATCTAGGTGGTGGATGGAGTCTCTGATCTGGGAGGGCGTGTCCATCTTTGAACTTGGTATGTCTGAGGAACTTGTTGAGGGGAGAAAGGTCGAGGATGGGCCTCCATCCCCCCGAAGGTTTGGGGATCACGAACAGGTGGGAGTAAAACCCGGGGTTGGGCTGGAAAACTTCGGTGATGGCCCCTTTCTGTAGGAGTTCGAGGACTTCCAGGCGAAGGGCGTCCGCCTGGGCAGGTGGGGGGTCGCTGGGGGACGGAGGAGGAGAGCGCATGAGGGGAGGGGCGACCGTGAGCCCACGGTAGGCGAAACCCGTCCTGAAGAACCGACACTACCCAGGGGCTGAGGCCCATACGTCGCCACTGGCGGGCGTGCCGGGAGAGGTTGCCCGCCAGGGGAGCCGATGGTCCAGGGGGGGAAGGGGAAGAGTGGGCCGGTGTCTTGCTGGGCAGGTTGTGCCAGCTCCATGCCCACTACGGGAGTGTCCTCCAGTCACCGGCGGGGGCCGTGCTTGCTGGCCGAACCGAAAATTTCTGGCGAGGTTTCGGTTTAGGCCTCTGCGAGTTAAGTGGGCGCTTGGCCGGCCCGGCGGTGTGAGATGGGGCTTGACGGGGATACGGAGTGGGCCTGTTGGCCCTGGGGTAAGACCGAAAGGGGGGCCTGGAAGGGCGTGGCTGAGGCCGGGGGGCAAAGGGACGCCGCCTGCTTGCGTTCCTCGAGCGAGAGAGACATAGCCGAGGTGGAGTACTCGCCAAAGAGCGAGTGATCCTGGCCCGGGACACATCGTAGGGATGCCCTGAGTGCCGGGAGAGAGTGAGGAGCGTGCAAGCACCGCGTCTCTAGCCACTAGCAGACAATTAAAATGGCTTGTTGCTGCGCTCCGTCGCGCCGCAAGTGAGCGACAAGTGATGCGATATCCTGCGTTAACTAGGTGTCGCATGAAGGGATCGCTGAATAAGCGAGGTTCGTCCTGGTGTGGTTCGGAGTTTGTATCCGAAGGCACTGGGACGGCGCCGTCATCCCCAGGCCAGAGTACCTCCGCCCTCTGCAAGAGCATGCTAAGGTAGGCATGCCCTGCCTGCAGGTGTGTAAGATGCCCATCCGGGCTACTCGGGTCCCAGTCCTTTAACGCTTTAAAGGAGATGGTGGCCGAAGTGGGGGGGGGCCCGGTTGGGTATCAGGCGACAATCCGATTGGGAGATGGCCCACTCCCTGGTAGCCGGATTGTGTCGGCAAAGAGGGAGGTAACTGGGGTGCTTCCTGCGGGTCCCAAGTAGGGCGCCGAAGGGGGCCGCATTGGGTGCGGGGGGGGAAGGTCTTGACCGGCGGGGGGGGACGGCGTCTGCACCCCTGGCGCGTTTGCCGGACTCTCCCACAGCGAAGTGAGGGACTGAGGTGCGACAATCCTGAGTCTGGAGTGTTGGGCTGGGGGCGGCCCAACGATCTCAGGGGGAAGGCCAAGATATCGGCAGAGGGAGGGGCGTCCCTCGACACCAAGTCCGGTCGAAACCGTTCAATGGTGTGGATATCATAAAGCGATGAGAAGAGGTCCTCTCATCGTTGTCCTCCTCAGGCTGTGGGGAGTCTAGTTCCTGGGAAGGGAGGTCTTCCTCAGGGGGCATCTGCGCGGGTGCGCGAGGGTCCCGCCCTGGGGGGTGGGGGGGGGGGGGGGGGGAGGGGGGGGGACCCTCGTGGCTCTATGCTCGGCAGACGGGCTAGGGGGGGAGAGCCCGGACTGCCGATCGGACAGCGCCCGAGGTGGGAGACCCAGGTCGACCCAAGTCTGCGAGGTTGGGTGCCACAATCGACCAAATAGTTGTTCAGGTTGGGTGTGTGTATTGAGCCACTGGTCCCTCTCGGGGGCATAGAGCCACTGGTCCCGGGGAGATAAGCGGGCTGTGGCGGCCCAGAGTACTGTGCAGGGACTCGCCGGGGACCGGGGGGGTAACCTGGAGCAGCAGGGGGGGGGGAATAGTAATCGACCATGGTATGTGGTCCCCCCCCCCCCCGGGAGCGTGCCGGGCCCCAGAGGAATAGGGCAGGTTACCCGTGGTCCCGCTGGTAGATCCTCCCCCGGAGGAACGGGACCGAGGACGTTGCCCAAGTGGGGGGGGCCGAGTAGGTCGGACCCCCAACGTCCTGAACCCCTAGGGGAACCTGCGACGGGCGAGCGGGGTTGGTCGGCCGTCTTTGTGTATGTTCACAACCGGTGGATGCACTCGGTGTTCCCATACGCCCAGAGTTATGGACATGTGCATGGTCGTGCCAAGACGTGGCCATAAACACTGCATCCGGAGATAACGGGACGCTCCTCGTGCAGGGGTGTTGGCTGCACCTGTGCACGGGGGGAGAGAGTCGTGAGACGGCGAGTCCAGATGGGGGGAAGAAGTGGACCCGCGCGTCTCATAAATGCGAGTGTGACGGGGGGGTTCCAGCCCAAGGCTGTCACCCGTGCCTGTCCGCGGCCCGGCAAAGGTCCCCGGGGGCCGGGGGTCGCGTGACTCGGCATAGTAAGTGGATGTCTGACTAAGCGCAGGAAAGCTAGAAGGCAGGGTGGCTGGGGGAAGAAGCGGAATCCCGCTCGGATGTTTTGGCTAGAGGGGGTCCCTTAAGGGGGGCCTTGCCCTTAGATTTCCTGGGCAGGTCGAACGAAAGGCACTTAGAAATCGCAGCCGGTTGCCTTTTAGCTTTCGAACGCAACGGTCGTGCGTCCGTCGGTCGGGTAGAGGAGGGAGATTCCCGCGTCCCCTCCGCGGGGAGGGTCGTCTCCGTCTACCGCGGCCGTCCGTTCTCCCAAGGAGAGAACGGTTCGCTCGGGGTTGGACCAACTCGTGGGTCCTCCGGGAATGTGAGCGAACCCTGAACGTCAGAGTTGTTGCTCGACCCAGCCGAGTCCTTCACCATATTGGGGCGATGGCGCCGAGCGAAACCGGAGCACACGATCGTAAGCGGGAGACACGACGGTCGATCGAGGAGGATAACCAGGTCAATCGATCGATCGACCGTGCGCACACAATAAAATATAAAAGTAAACAACGCACACAATGGAATATAAAGGTAAACAAGTCCGTACAGGGACACAAAGCGCAGCAGAAATGAGCGAAACAGTGCGTGAGAAGCGACCGTGGCGTGGGCCCCAAAAGTGCTGAGTAACGCCACGTGTAAATACAATGACGACGGTCGATCGCGATCGTTAAGGACACGAAGGCGAGCGAGAATTTGTGACAAATGAATGAAAGGGGGCAAACCAATTGAAGGAAGCAAATTCTGGACGAAAAAACACGTAAAATACTGTGGGTTAGAAGTTGGTGCACAAGAGGGGAGACCGCGCAAAACGAAGATGGCGACGAGACCGGCTCACGATCGTCGCACAGGAGGTTGTGGGATCGTGGTATAAATGACGGCGCGAGGAAGAAAAAACGAATTTAGTGGCAAATGGGCAGAAGGCGATTGAAAAGGCAAGGCCGATGGATAAAAGGAGGCACCGAACCAGCGATGAACGCGGCGATGGAAAATGCCAATCAATCTGAACCGGTTACGCGAATGCAAGAACCGGGAGCACACAATCGCAAGAATAATTTCGAAAAATAAAGGTTAGAATGCTAGCCCACCGATAACCTCACACGTCAAGATTACTCTGAGGGATAAGCACAAGCCACAAATAAATGAGTTCAGAATGCGAACACAGCAATCTTTACACAAAGGCAAAGTATAGGCGAGACAGAGCACAAGACTTATCTTGCTTGGGTGACAGGCCGAAGAAGAAGATGAGGTACAGTACACGAACTTCGGCATCTTCCGTAGGCGGAAGTAGGGTGGGCGTCACGTGACTATCTTATGACTGCATTCGCCACAAAACTTCGGCCTGACAGAGTTGACTGACAGCCGTTTAATGCTATGGTCTGACATGGTATAGTATACGACGCCAAACAGCTAATAATAAACATGTGATATACACCACACTGAACAGCTTATGACAGAGATGTGACATACACCACACTGAACAGTTACAATAAACATGTGATATACACCACACTGAACAGCTTTCGATAAAAATGTGACATACACCACACTGAACAGCTTATGACAGAGATGTGACATACACCACACTGAACAGCTTATAATAAACATGTGACATACACCACACTAAACAGCTTACGATAAACATGTGACATACACCACATTGACTTATGACAGAGATGTGACATACACCACACTAAACAGCTTACAATAAACATGTGCCATACACCACACTAAACAGCTTACGATAAACAGCTTACAACAGAGATGTGACATACACCACACTGAACAACTTACGATAGAGATGTGACATACACCACACTGAACAGCTTACGATAGAGATGTGACATACACCACACTGAACAGCTTATGACAGAGATGTGACATACACCACACTGAACAGCTTACAACAGAGATGTGGACATACACCAATAAACATGTGACATACACCACACTGAACAGCTTACAACAAACATGTGACATACACCACACTGAACAGCTTACAACAGAGATGTGACATACACCACACTGAACAGCTTACGACAGAGATGTGACATACACCACACTGAACAGCTTACAACAGAGATGTGACATACACCACACTGAACAGCTTATGACAGAGATGTGAAATACACCACACTGAACAGCTTACGACAGAGATGTGACATACACCACACTGAACAGCTTACGATAGATATGTGACATGCACCACACGGAACACCTTACAACAGAGATGTGACATACACCACACTGAACAGCTTACGATAAACATGTGACATACACCACACTGAACAACTTACGATAGAGATGTGACATACACCACACGAACAGCTTACAATAGAGATGTGACATACACCACACTGAACAGCGTACGGGTAGAGATGTGACATACACCACACTGAACAGCTTACGATAAACATGTGACATACACCACACTGAACAGCTTACAACAGAGATGTGACATACACCACACTGAACAGCTTTAAAAGATAGTACCCCTAATTATGAGCAGATTATCATCAGGAACAACATTCCTTGGGATTTATATGACTGTCTTGTGCTAGTGCTGCTGATGCTGAATAATTAGTCACACCACTTTTCATTGTTTTTACTAAATGATTTTACATGATGCAATTTGTTTTTGTATACTTGAAAACTGTTCTTTTTGTAAAACCACCAATAAATATATCCGTCCATCCCCTAATGGCCAACAAAATTAGGTTATTGTTATATAGCATCATAGCTTGGGGTATAGGGAAAGAGAAGCCAGAAATTCTAAGTCATATATCAAGAAATGAATAAGCAGTTACTGAAGTACTGAACCTACCCCAAATAGTAAAATTATGCCCCTTTCTAGTAGAATTGAGGTATCCCCAGAAACATACAGATTGTTACACAGAGGGACATTTACTGACAACAAGATGAATCCCAGGTGTTTGTAATGTTGTTGAGCAAGCACCAAAAGGTATTGCTGTTGTGTTTAGTGGGCTTTTATGTGCAGAATTCTTCTCTAAAACTAACAATTTGAAAACAAAACAAATACCATTTTATCACATGTTAATAGTGTGAACCATTATCATCACCAAAAATCAAATTAGAATGATGTGACATTGTAGACAAGGGTATAAAGAAGTAATTCACAAAACATCTAACAAATAACTAAATAAATGGATGAGTAATGTACATGTTAGTGAACATACCATGAAAGCATGATTATGCCCCTTTTTACCTAAAAAAAATAGTACCCCCAATTATGAGCAGATTATCATCAAGAACAACATTCCCTGGGATTATATGACTGTCATATGTTAGTTCTGATGTTGAATAATTAGTCACACCACTTTTTCAGTGTTTTGACTCATTTCATTTGGCACAATGTGTTTGTGTATACTCAAAAAACTGTTATTTTTTGGTAAAAGTTTTATAATTATGTCACTTTCTGCTACACTTATTATCAACATAATCAAGTCGTTTTGACAGGACATTACAGATCAATGCATAACAACAAAACATGCCAAAAATCTGAAAGATCTGTCAAGAAATAAGTGAGCAGTAACCATTTTACTGAACCTACCCAAAAAAAGCAAATTTTACCTTGGCACACAGCTATTCAAATGTGCTATTATATTGTGGCAGTGAAGGGGTTAAAATTCCGTTTAAAAATTTGTTTCACTTTCCCGCCTGCAGTCACCTCACTTTGAAACTAACAACCTCACTATGAAACTAATAATCTCACTTTGAAGCTAACAACCTCACTATGAAACTAATAATCTCGCTTTGAAACTAATAATCTCACTTTGAAGCTAACAATCTTACTTTGAAACTAACACAACCTCACTATGAAAACTAATAATCTCACTTTGAAGCTAACAATCTTACTTTGAAACTAACAACCTCACTATGAAACTAATAATCTCACTTTGAAGCTAACAACCTCACTATGAAACTAATAATCTCGCTTTGAAACTAATAATCTCACTTTGAAGCTAACAATCTTACTTTGAAACTAACAACCTCACTATGAAACTAATAATCTCACTTTGAAACTAATAATCTCACTTTGAAACTAATAATCTCACTATGAAACTAATAATCTCACTTTTGAAACTAATAATCACTGCAGTAAAACCAGAAGTCACATGGCCAGAATGTACCTCACTGAGTTCGTTTTTCCCTGAGATGCCGGACATCTGCAGGTAACACTTGACTTGCTGGCGGATCTTCTGGTAGCAGTCCACGATGGGCACTGGGAATGGTGTGGATCCTAAAGAAACAATCTCTACAGTCACAAACATTAAGGCTCTCCGGTCCTAGTGGTTGTATCTTTGTGTCCGTGACACACAGAGAGAGAGAGAGAGAGAGAGAGAGAGAGAGAGAGAGAGAGAGAGAGAGAGAGAGAAAGAGAGGAACAGAGAGACAGAGACCAAGAAAGAGACAGGGAGAGAGAGAGGCAGAGAGAGAGAGAGAGAGACAGAGAGAGAGACAGTGACAGAGAGAGAGAAAGACAAAGATTCAATGTACATAAGCCACAATTCCTGAAGAACAGGGGTAAGGTACACAAATACTCAAGAAACAACAGAACAACAGCAGCAAGATTTGCAACATTTAACAATACTCAATGACTGATATCATCCAAAGACCAACAATTGCATATCAACTGATAATGAATTGCATACTGTGCTAGAAACAGACAGAGAGAGAGAGAGAGAGAGAGAGAGAGAGAGAGGGGGGGGGGTCGTGTGTGCATGACTCAGTTACATTTGCATTCGAGTGCTACCAAAAGTGAAGCAATTATTTCTTTTAATTAGTTTCCACACTTGACAAGTCATGAATTAATTATGAAAAAAAAACAGTTTATATGTAATTTCAGATATCAAATGGGTTCTGTCGAAACAGTCTTAATTTAAGACATCAAATGGGTTCTGTCAAAACAGACTTCCCCGAGCAATAAAACACAGGAAATAACAAATACATTTGACACTTTCAACATCTTCCACTTAAGCCATTAAATCTGATTAAAAAAATAGAAGTATTTATGGTGAGAGGGTTACAGAGCAACCAACCTCTGAAGAGACTTGAATGGAATATTTTTTCAAAATTAAGAAGAATTTCTGACAGCTGAGAGGAATAATATGCTTTTGCACCCAAAACAAAACGCAGGCATTCCAGACACTTAATTTACTTTTATCCTTTTATTAAGCGCTTTCATGGAATCACTGTATCAACCAATACATTGTTGCTCTTTTACATGTTTGAAGCACACTGTCACTAAGCTTCACCTCATGACTTGGCTCATTTCTGCACCTCAGGATCATCAGTGCCTCTGTTGTGTCTTGACCCAAGGCGGGACTAAAATCTGAAAGGTTCTTCCTGACAAAGCTGAACACTTTGACAGAACCAACTGCTGACTGGGATCAGCAGCACTCCCATCATAACAGCAGAAAAACAACTTGAATCTGCATTCTGTTCTATTTTCTTTTTCTTCTTTTCTGACTCAGGGTTAATTGGTCCAGCAGGTCGTTTCGACTTTACCGGAACTAAGTTTCCAAACAGCTTTTTGGCTATAAGCTTTTTGGCTTGGATGAAACATGTCAAAGACTGGTGACCATTTCACCTGGAAGCAGCAGTACACTCACCATATCTGGACAGGCTGAGGGAAAGACGGGTGTGGGATTACAGAAAAGAACAAGGCAGTAACTACACCAGTCTCTTTAACAGCAACATTATTTAGTATTCCTGATGAATGGCTTGGAGTTGTGTGCGAGTAAGAGACTGGACATGTTTACATCGATTCCAGTTCCTCCTGCATCCTCTCCCCCTTCATTTGGCTGGTCAAGGGAGGAGTGAAGCACTGTTTGTGGGCCCCTTACGCTAACAGCCGACCGTAAGCTAACAGGAATGCACACTCCTTTGTGGATGTGGCCTACTCATTCTTCCCCACTGCCACACACATGGCGCATGTTGTCCATCACACCAGCTAATGTGTGCCTTCAACAAATTCCCACACACTGAAGACACTTTTTATTACTGGCAGGCGCTCGTTTGCTCTCTCTCTCTCATGTCCTCTCTCAGTGACCAGGGATAGTGCGGACAGAGAAACTAACCCAGTTCTCACTGAGCGCACAGAAAGTAGACGATACCCTGATGTGCCCTAATTCATGGGGGGGGGGGGGGGGGCTTTACTGTGTTTCATTACAGAAATCCTATTTTCTTCAAAAATACCCTTTCTCAGTGGTGGATTCCATACTCAGTGCATTAATCACAATACACATATCATCTGTCATCAATCGACAAAGTGCTCAAAATCAATGCAAAATGCTCTGTGTAGGATTGCTGTGAGGATATGGTGCTACTATTAACATAGGGGGCCCACAAGTGGTGCTTTGTGCCCTTGGTTCTCTCCCTGTTAGCATAGGGGGCCCACAAGTCTTGCTTTGTGCCCTTGGCCCTCTCCCTGTTAGCATAGGGGGCCCACAAGTGGTGCTTTGTGCCCTTGGCCCTCTCCCTGTTAGTATAGGGGGCCCACAAGTGGTGCTTTGTGCTCTTGGCCCTCTCCCTGTTAGCATAGGGGCCCACAAGTGGTGCTTTGTGCCCTTGGCCCTCTCCCTGTTAGCATAGGGGGCCCACAGTGTGGTGCTTTGTGCTCTTGGTTCTCTCCCTGTTAGTGTAGGGGCCCACAAGTCTTGCTTCATGCCCTAGGTTCTCTCCCTGTTAGCATAGGGGGCCCACAAGTGTTGCTTTGTGCCCTTGGCCCTCTCCCTGTTAGCATAGGGGGCCCACAAGTATTGCTTTGTGCCCTTGGTCTCTCTCCTGTTAGCATAGGAGGCCCACAAGTCTTGCTTCATGCCCTAGATTCTCTCCCTGTTAGCATAGGGGGCCCACAAGTGTTGCTTTGTGCCCTTGGTTCTCTCCCTGTTAGCACAGGGGGCCCACAAGTGTTGCTTTGTGCCCTTGGTTCTCTCCCTGTTAGCACTGGGGGCCCACAAGTCTTGCTTTGTTCCCTTGGTTCTCTCCCTGTTAGCACTGGGGGCCCACAAGTCTTGCTTTGTGCCCTTGGTTCTCTCCCTGTTAGCACTGGGGGCCCACAAGTCTTGCTTTGTGCCCTTGGTTCTCTCCTGTTAGCGTAGGGGGCCCACAAGTGTTGCTTTGTGCCCTTGACTCTCTCCCTGTTAGCACTGGGGGGCCCACAAGTGTTGCTTTGTGCCCTTGACTCTCTCCCTGTTAGCACTGGGGGCCCACAAGTGTTGCTTTGTGCCCTTGACTCTCTCCCTGTTAGCACTGGGGGCCCACAAGTGGTGCTTTGTGCCCTTGGCTCTCTTCCTGTTAGTGTAAGGGGCCCACAAGTCTTGCTTTGTGCCCTTGGCTCTCTCCCTGTTAGCGCAGGGGGCACACAAGTGTTGCTTTGTGCCCTAGGTTCTCTCCCTGTTAGCATAGGGGGCCCACAAGTGGTGCTTTGTGCCCTTGGTTCTCTCCTAGTGCAAAGCAGAACATTGTCCCTCCCTCTGATGGGTCTTCTTTCCAGACCTGCCGCTGTGACTGACCACGGCGGGGAAGTCTGCGATCAGAAGGAGAAGGGCAGAGAAAAATGAACTGTCCTCCAAGTGACAGATTTAGTTGCATGTTGAGGCATGAAGATTAATGTAGGTCACTCACAAGAGTGAGTCTGAGACCAAGAAAGCCTAAAAGTTCAAACACACTGGAACTGATTGGAAACTGAGTTAAAGACTTCAACGAATGTGTTCAGTTTTCCCCCCAGTGGCACACACCTCATGAAGAATGATCCCTGAGCTGGTTCACATTTCAAGCGTATATATATATACAAAATAGCTTTAACGAGGTCTTCTCAACATTTCAATGATATTTGAAGTAAAATCCACCTTTTTTTCTTTCTCTGCTGACTGCTTTCTGTACTTCATTGCAATAATATTGACAAATGAATTACACACACACACACACAAACACAAAACAAACAACAACAAAAACAACATCAAACAATGACTTATTCACACACCATCTTTTCCTCTGATCCAATTACTGAAAGTTTGGTTGTAAGATAGGAGGTCAATTAAAAAAAAAAAAAAAAAAAAAAAAAAGCAGTGCATAATTGAGCCTTTTTTCAAGTTTACAATGACACATCAATTTCTGATCGCAATACACCACATGTAGGAAGCAAAGAGACACAGAAGCCCAGTGACCACAGAGCCAGGACACTGCTGACCTGCTGAGGGACTCCAGGGCCACACTGGTGGTCAGGAAGTGTTTCCGTGCAATCTTGCCAAAGTGGATGATGGCTTGAGCCGAGGCGTGCACACCCAGCATGGAGTGATTGGCCTGCTTCCACACACACAAGTCATCTCAAACATACCTTCCACACATCAACAAGTCATCTCAACCATACCTTCCACACACACAACAAGTCATCTCAACCATACCTTCCACACACACAACAAGTCATCTCAACCATACCTTCCACACACACAACAAGTCATCTCAACCATACCTTCCACACACACAACAAGTCATCTCAAACATACCTTCCACACACACAACAAGTCATCTCAACCATACCTTCCACACACACAAGTCATCTCAAACATACCTTCCACACATCAACAAGTCAACTCAACCATATACCTTCCACACACAAAAGTCATCTCAACCATACCTTCCACACACACAACAAGTCATCTCAACCATACCTTCCATACACACAACAAGTCATCTCAACCATACCTTCCACACACACAACAAGTCACCTCAACCATACCTTCCACACACACAACAAGTCACCTCAAACATACCTTCCACACACACAACAAGTCATCTCGACCATACCTTCCACACACACACAAAGTCATCTCAACCATACCTTCCACACACACAACAAGTCATCTCAAACATACCTTCCACACATCAACAAGTCAACTCAACCATACCTTCCACACACATAACAAGTCATCTCAACCATACCTTCCACACACACAACAAGTCATCTCAACCATACCTTCCACACACACAAGTCATCTCAACCATACCTTTCCACACACACAACAAGTCATCTCAAACATACCTTCCACACACACAACAAGTCATCTCAACCATACCTTCCACACACACAAGTCATCTCAAACATACCTTCCACACATCAACAAGTCAACTCAACCATACCTTCCACACACACAACAAGTCATCTCAACCATACCTTCCACACACACAAGTCATCTCAACCATACCTTCCACACACACAACAAGTCATCTCAAAACATACCTTCCACACACAACAAGTCATCTCAACCATACCTTCCACACACATAACAAGTCATCTCAAACATACCTTCCACACACACAAGTCATCTCAACCATACCTTCCACACACAACAAGTCAACTCAACCATACCTTCCACACATCAAGAAGTCAACTCAACCATACCTTCCACACACACAACAAGTCAACTCAACCATACCTTCCACACAACAAGTCAACTCAACCATACCTTCCACACACACAACAAGTCAACTCAACCATACCTTCCACACATCAACAAGTCAACTCAACCATACCTTCCACACACACAACAAATCAACTCAACCATACCTTCCACACATCAACAAGTCACCTCAACCATACCTTCCACACACCAACAAGTCACCTCAACAATACCTTCCACACATCAACAAGTCATCTCAATCATACCTTCCACACATCAACACGTCATCTCAACCATACCTTCCACACACACACAACAAGTCACCTCAACCATACCTTCCACACATCAACAAGTCACCTCAACAATACCTTCCACACATCAACAAGTCACCTCAACAATACCTTCCACACATCAACAAGTCACACTCAACAACACCTTCCACACACATCAACAAGTCACCTCAACAACACCTTCCACACACATCAACAAGTCACCTCAACAATAGCTCAAACCAAAATTTCAGCAATACACACATGCCACACAACGTGCATGGATCAACACAAACGGTGATCACAACACGCTTTTTTCCAAGTCAAAAGGAGGAGTTCACTTCCCTAACTGCTGACAGAGAAATCAAAATACCATTTTTGACTCAAGACAGACTGGGGGTAAGACATGATGTTGGGGGGGGGAGTTAAATCTAAAATTCGATACACACTGATCTCCTTATCAGGATACTTGTGAATTTCATTCAGAAAACAATATTTTTTCACAAAAAAAGTAAAGATATTATCAGATGCAGCACAGCAGAGGGAGACGAGAAAAGGGGAGATCATGAGGGGAAATGAAGTGAAGGGGAGAGGGGTGAGGAGGTGGGGGAGAGGGGTTGGGACGGGGAGGGGGCAGCAGCAGGGAGGCGAGTTCTGACCTGGTCCTGAGGACTCTGCGAGTCAAAGTGGTTGACAATCAGTTGGTAGTGGTGCTGTCGCCAGGTGAAGATGTCGCTCCAGTGGGACAGGTCGTCTGAGATCATCGGCAACCGGTTCCTGAGGCAATACCATCAGAACGTCAACTCTTCTGCTGAACATCCTCCCTATGTTCACGAGAACTGAATGTGGGCAAAGATGGGGAATCATGTATCTATCCATTTCGTCTAACTTAGTTACCATATTAAACTTCAATGCATAGCCAGTTTGGTAGCTCTGTTGGTCAGACGGTGGTGCTGGAACTGAGATGGTAGAGTGTGTCAGCAAGCCACTTCTATTTCCTTCTATGTCTTGGACCAGATTGCCTCTTGAAGACACAGCACTGCTAACAGGGTAGTACAGGCCAGCATTAATAATCTGACAAAATAAGTGAAGTACAAAGAGTTACATTCAAACTCACCATTTAGTGTTACACACTGCATCAGGTCAAAACTTATGCAAATTTAAAGGAAGAAGCAGGCATCTCTCCCAAAGGTCGGATGATAGTAACCAAGGATGGCAATGGCTGTTAGCCGTAATTAAAGACATTCCCCCGATACCATCTGCCCTGGTCATCAGAAACTCACTGACCTACAAGTCAATGAAGAGATTTTCCCAATATCAGATGGTAGCCTCCTGAACTTGTCTCCGAGGCAGCTACAACTGAAATATCACTATAATGGTGATTTAACAGATCTTGTGCACCTCTCGTTTAACATACACATTGCTATAACAAACACTTCATGACACAAACTGCCACTGCCACAGGAGCTGAGGGGAAACTGGACTTGGGAAATCTTGAATAAGCCAGGGAACAGTAGAAAAGAAAATAATACAAGAGAAGAGTAACCCTTGCTCCCACAGTGAGACAGTTACACACCCATGGGCAATTAACTGTCTCATCATACAGCAAGAATTATCCCCCTTCTTCATTATTTATCTTTGTGTGTGTGTGTGTGTTTACTGTTACCAAAATCATATATGAGCATATGATTGTCTCATCATGGGAGCAAGAGTTACCCTTCTTGTTTGTTACTTTTATCAACTGTTCCCTGCCTCCTGTGGGCATGTGATCATGTCGTCATGGGAGCAAGAGTTATCCTTCTTGTTTGTTACTTTTATCAACTGTTCCCTGCCTCCTGTGGGCATGTGACTGTGTCATCATGGGACCAAGAGTTACCCTTCTTGTTTGTTACTTTTTGTCTGCTGTTTCCTGCCATCAACAATGCTTGCGGAAGATGTGCAGCTCAAATGGCAAGACAGAGTGCCCAACCTACAAGTTCTCAAGAAGTGTGGCTATCCAGCATTAAGTGTATAATCATCAAAAGCCAGCTAGGACAGGACATGTTGTCCATATAAAGGAAGCAGAATTCCAAAGATGCTGCTCTATGAACAACTATTTGTCTACTGTTCTCTGCCTCCCACTGAAATGCCTCCTCATGGGAGCAAGAGTTACCCTTCTTGTTTTATTATTTTTGTATTCCTGTGCCCTGCCTGCTGTGGGCATGTGACTGTCATGATGGGAGCTAGAGTTACGCTTCTTGTTTTTTTGTTATTTTTGCATCTACTGTGCCCTGCCTGCTGTGGGCATGTGACTGTCATGATGGGAGCTAAGAGCTGTGTGGACATGGGGAGAAGGGGACGTACTTCCATGTCTTGACGATGGCCTTCATGTCATGGATGCTGGAGCTGCGGTTGATGTTGCCGGGCTGCAGCCCCTGGCTGATCTGCATGGCCTCCTGCAGCTCCATGATCTGCTGTGCCGCCTGAAACGTGCCACCCAACACCACCACCATCAGAGAGAGACAGAGAGAGAGAGACAGAGACAGAGAGAGAGAGCTGCTTATAGTCCAGCTGACTGCAATGTCACACCCACCACCACCACTGCTCAGGTAAGAGAGAGAGAGAGAGAGAGAGACAGAGAGAGAAAATGGTGCTTACAGCCCAACCAACTGCAAAGGGCCATGTCAGGGCTGTCACTGTGCTGAAGTCACTCAAAAGTCATTAAAAAAAAAAAAAAAACAAAAAAAAAAACAAAAAACACGAATCATACTATCCTTACAAATACGCTTTCTAAAAACACATCATAAATTTTGTGAAAAATCTTTACACAATGCTGGAATGGGAAAGTTATGAAAAAAAAAGGTATGTTTTCAAAGCTATGACCAGGATAGTGGCAATAAGATAATGTTGCTTATAGCCCAGCCCACCGCAAAGGGCCATATCAGGGCTGTCACCACAATAAAATCAACTCACAAGTCATTCATTCACACAATTCTTAAAATACATCTTCTAAAAACCCATCCAAAAGTTTGTTAAAAAAAAACACTTTCCACTGTAAAATCTCAGATCCGATGAAAAATGTTCATCTCTTTCAAGAACTCAAAGATCACATCCGGCGGAGCATCACTGAACAAGGTTTTCATGGAATCTGCTGTAACATGTTTGTCTTGGATAATGGCGATGGGGATGAAGAAGTGCGGAGGGTGTATTAAAGAAAAGAACTAAACAAGCAAGCACTCAGAATATCACTAGTGCAGAGAGGAAGGAGAAACCTGTTCCACATCAGACTAGAACCACAGGCCATCTTTTTACCTTCAAGGAGAAGGTGTTAACTGCTAGACTCCCATTCTTTTGGTTATCATCTTTCACACATCCCATTTCCAACCATAGCATAATGACGGAAGTATACACAATTCAAATGAAAAAAAAAAAACAAAACAAAGGCACAAAGGAATGTACATTCAATACACACTATGAAACAGACAAGTAATTTTGGGGACAGGACATAACGACGCACCAAACAATGCTCCTCCAATGCCTGTAAGCTGCAGAAGTGTAAGGTGTGATGCAGGGATGTGGACAAACAGCATGCTGACTGCTAAACTAACTCTTCCATGACTATGGCCACCTAGATCCATCAATGAAGTGGACCCTGGGCTACTCCATTAACACCATCTGTGGCTGGGACAGGTAACCTCGTGTGTAACTGTATTAACGATACACACACCAACAACAACAACAAATCACTGGGATATTTCGTTAATAATACACTGGAAGGGCTGGACAGCAGTGACCCATGTTATCACCCACCCCACAACGACCCTGGACATCAGACACTACAAAGAGATACACATTACAGACAGCATTACCCACTGGACTTTCAGCTATGGAGTGGACACACATGGTCCAGACATACAGTTTTGTGACACAGCTAAGCGCTGATGACCACAAACTGACATCTCTGTGTTTGTTCTGTGTGCTCCGCGTTGTCGTTTCTGCTAGGCAATTCAGTGTTGTACACAGCATTCGTTTGGGGTCATAGGCATGTATCTATTTCAACATGGGGGAGCAACAGTTATCCTACTTCTTTGTTATTTCTTGATTACCACAAAGTTCAGAACAGGTTGTATTGTATTGTATGTATTGCATCGTATTGTATTGTACTCACTGTATCATACTGCACTATGAAAGTTACACGCTGACAATTTAGTTAAAGCTGCGTTTTTACTTGATTCACTTTTTGCTTCAATGTTTCTTGATCTTTTTTCTTGTTGTTTTATTTTGTACAACAATATTTATTCATGAGTGAGACATACAGAAATCCTGCTAACGTAACTTATTTTTGTGCACTCGTCTTTCTGTGCATCTGTATGTTCCAATTGTTCAAACATTTAAAAAAAAAAAATGTTTTTGAAATAGCTTACACAAGAATGACAGTACTGTTAAAAAAAAAAAAAAATTGATTGATTTGAGGAAGAAGTGGCATCACCTGCAGCAGAGGGACGTGGATGTGGGACACGATGCTGGGCAGACGTCGCCAGTCCTTGATGGCCAGGTTACTGCTCATCTCCACCTGACGCTCAATCTGTCAACATCAACAACTTACTGCTCATCTCCACCTGCCGCTCAATCTGTCAACATCAACAACTTCCTGCTCATCTCCACCTGACCCTCAATCTGTCAACATCAACAACTTACTGCTCATCTCCACCTGCTGCTCAATCTGTCAACATCAACTTACTGCTCATCTCCACCTGCCGCTCAATCTGTCAACATCAACTTACTGCTCATCTCCACCTGCCGCTCAATCTGTCAGGTCAACATCAACTTTTCTCATATTTACCTGTCCAAACAAATACCTAATCGCCACTGGCATGGAACATCACCATATCATCAGCATCCCCCAAGAAACAAAACTGGGAGAGTGTGTGTGTGTGTGTGTGTGTGTGTGGGGGGGGGGGGGGGGGGGGACTTACACTGCCTCAATCCCCAGGTAGGCCAGCCACAGTGACCACTCTTAGCAAGTTCACAAGAATTAGCTCAGTTTTCTCCTTTTCTTTGGTAATGGAACACACCTCTTTCTGCTCCGCAATTTTCAATCTTTATTTCAGTGTGGAATCCCACAAGTGACAGTTAAAGGTGGCATTTCCCCTAGGCAGAGAAGCTTCTTTTATGGATCCACCTGAGGGAATTTCCACTGATAATTCCAGTAACTTAACATCCATCATTGTCACTCCTTGTCGTACACCTTGGGGTCGGTCACCCAAGTCCACTCCGAAACCTTCAACTTCAGCGGCTTCCCTTGCTCATCTTTTTTTAGTCATGAATGTTCCCTGTTCTCTCCAAGCTAACTCATGCATGGGTAGGTCGGGTGCCCTGTGGCCTGTGGTGCTCGATTTGACAGTTGTGTCGATTTTGAAGACAATGTGGCCTGTGGTGGTCGATTTGACAGTTGTGTCCATTTTGAAGACAATGTGTCAGAGGTCTTCTGCATCCTCGTGCAGATGCAGTGAAGTTGCATGCAAAAAGCAATTCCCGTCTGCAGCTATCTCCACCCATACTGTTGACTTTTAGCTGCAATCAAGGCGCTTATTCTTGATCTTGACAGAAAGCTGGTGCAAGTTTTCTGTCTCTCATCACCTCTGACAGCTCATTCACTCACTTTTCTGAAACAAACATACAAGTAAACAATATCAACAGTTAACATTTTGGTTTGGGTAAAACACTAAAACACTGTCCACAGTGGAACAAAAAGGACACTCGAGAACATGTACAAGAACAAAAGAAAACAAAACCCCACCATATATTGGTATACTAATAGTGACACACACATTTACTCGATTTTTTATTGAAAAGTGATCAAATAGGGTGAAGTACATCACATACAAATACAAGTACACTATTATCTCAAAATTGAGAAATACGGGCAAGTCACAACATAACTTGATAACAGCAAATACAAAAGTAGTTACTACATACATATATAAATCTCTGTTGCAAACATCTATTAAGTGTTAGGATAAAAACTGTTTTCCATGTACATGCAATTAATATAGGCAAGTGCCTTTGCACACACACACACAACACACACACACACTCACTCACACACATGTAAGTATACATATAAAATATATATACACAAACACACACACAAACACGCACAGGCACACACTCAGGCACGTGCGTGCAAAACACACACACATACAGGCACACACACACACAGGCACACTCATGCGTGCCCGCACATATATAATCACACACACCCCTATGCATGCACGCACTCACGCACGCATACACACACACTACATGCGCACACACACACACATGCATGCACAGGTACACACTCAGGCACGGGCGTGCAAACACACACACATACAGGCACACGCACACACAGGCACACACTCGTGTGTGCCCGCACATGTATAATCTCACACACACCTATGCATGCACACACTCTTGCACGCATACACATACTACATGCGCACACACACACGCATGCATGCACACACGCACGCACACACACACATGCACACACACACACAGAGGCATACAGGCGCACTCGTGTGTGCATGCATGCATAATCACACACGCTTGCATGCACACACACACACACACAGAGAAATGTACGCGTGCTCATGTTCTCACGCTCACGCGCACACTGACACACACACAACACACACATACGCACGCACGTGCACATACATACACACGCACACACATACCCACGCAGGCACGCACGCAAGTGCGCGCTCACACACACACTAGCGCATGTGCGCTCATACATAAACACACACACACACATACACTCTCTCTTGTGCTCGTGTGCTTGCACACACGCGCGCCCCACACACACACACCCGCGCGCGTACACACACAGAGACACAAAGATGTAGAACATAATAAGTAATCAGTAACATGTCAAACAACTCACCTTGTTTAATGAAGTAGTGAAGATTCTTCTAAGTCAGCACGTTGTGTAATGCTCAGCTGTCTTCAGAGAAAAGACCAGGTGTCAAATTCTGCCGAAGGTTCAGGTTTCTCCAGTGGACTTGAGATAAGCCGTTGACTACACACAAGGGGGCCACTTGATTACATTTCCTTTCGGGCACTAAGTGAGTAAGGGAGAGCCGACTCTGTCTTCAGCTGGAACAGCTGTCCTAGTCTCTCCCCTCCGGCATGTCAGAGCGGGCCATGTGGTCAGTGTAATGAGGAAGGCAGATACTTTAGCTCTCCTGCTGCCAGCATCTTTCAGGGCAGGGAAGTGTATCAGCCAAGTGCACAGCAGTGATCTGCCTTCCCTTCCTTTCCTACTCTACTCCTTGGACAGACACAGTTGGTTAAAGCTCTATGTTCTGCTGTTGCTCCAAACCTATAGGTAATCTTGCTGTGCCAAAACTGTTTTTCCGCTTATCTCTGCTATTATGTAAAATCACGCACCAGGTTTGGAGCTCTTGATAAGACCATAAAAAGACACACAATGCACAAAAAAAAAACACAAACCCAAAATTTGGAGGTAATCTGGTGTGGCTCTAATGTAGCATTATCAAGATTCCCAAGAAAGACGACCTTAGTAACTGCACGAACAACAGAGAAATCACACGGCTGTCAGTGCCAGGAAAGGTTTTCAACATGGGGAGTTTGTATTCCTGTTGATGCTCAATTCCGCAACCAACAGGCTGGCTTTCGCAAGGATCATCCTCCAGACCAGTATCACAATACGTCGCATCATTGTTGAGCAATTGAACAAGTGGAACTCATCCTTCTATGTCAACTTTATCGACTACAAGAAAGCCTTTGACAGCACAGACCAAGACACCCTGTGGAAGCTTCTCCGACATCACGGTGTGTCGGCCAAATCGTGCTGTAGCAGCACCATCATCAGAAATTCATACGAGGCTCTGACCTGTAGAGTCATCCATGGAGGGCAGTTCACGAAGGCATTCGAAGTGAGGACTGGTGTCTGACAAGGTTGCCTGCTTTCACCATTTCTATTTCTTCTGGCAATCGACTGGATCATGAAGACCTCAACAGCTCAGAGAAGACATGGAATCCACTGGACACCCTGGACGCAGCTTGACGATTTGGATTTCGCCGACAACCTGGCACTGCTTTCACACACTCAACATCAGACACAAGAGAAGACAAGCAATGCAGCAGCCACATCAGCATAAGTAGGGCTCAACATCCATAAAGGCAAGAGCAAGATTCTCAGGCCGACACTGTCAGCACCAACTCGATCATGCTGGACAGCGAGATGCTAGAGGAAGTAGAAGCCTTTACCTACCTGGGCAGTGTCATTGACAAGCAGGGGGCACAGACGCCGACATCACAGCAAGGATCGGAAAGGCCAGGGCAGCGTTCGTACAGCTACAGAACACCTGGACCAAGGAACTGTCAGTCAACACAAAGTCAGGCTTTTCAACACCAACATCAAAGCAGTTCTATTGTACGGAGCGGAAACCTGGAGAACTACAGCTGCCACCACCAAGAAAGTGCAGGTGTTCATCAACAACTGCCTGCGCAAGATTCTCCGCATCCGATGGCCAGACACCATCAACAACGAGCTCTGGGGAGAGAAGAAACCAGCTGCCCACAGAATAGGAAATCAAGAAACGATGTTGGGGCTGGATTGGACATACGCTACGGAAGCCTGCAAGCAATATCACCAGACAAGCCCTAACATGGAACCCCAAGGAAAACAGAAAAAGAGGTCGGCCAAGGAACACCTGGCGCAGGGACCTGGAAGCAGACATCAGGAACATGGGGATGACTTGGAACCAGCTGGAGAAAAAAACAGCCAGGACAGGGATGCCTGGAGGTCCTTGGTTGGCGGCCTGTACCGTGCAGTGCAGTGCAGTGCAGTGCAGTGCTCACCATGTTCAGGTGGGGCTCGTCAGGGTGGCAGATGTTGATGTATCCTCTGTAAAGGTGAACCTTCCATGCCAGCTCCTTGGGGCAGCTCTGCTCCACCTGCCACATACCTTGAGGATCTTGGTGAAGGCCACATCAATATCAAATACTACAACAACAACAACAATTAAACAAACAACACAAATCATGTCTGTTCACCTCAGCCGGCCAGCGCTAATCCTTGTGAGAAGTGAGAGCACTGGAAAGAAAACCGCACTTTTGAATGCAGACTCCTCACTGCGTCTGAGAGATGCCCCGATAGTTTGTAGGTCCTGTCATTCTGCCTGGGGCTGCGTCTGTGACGTCCTGATAGTTTGTAGCTCCTGTCATTCTGCCTGGGGTTGTATCTGTGACGCCCTGATAGTTTGTAGGTCCTGTCATTCTGCCTGGGGCTGCATCTGTGATGCCCTGATAGTTTGCAGCTCCTGTCATTCTGCCTGGGGTTGTATCTGTGACGTCCTGATAATTTGTAGGTCTTATCATTCTGCCTGGGGTTGCATCTGTGACGTCTTGATAGTTTGTAGGTCCTATCATTCTGCCTGGGCGTGTGGACATTTATCTTCTCACAGTTCAACCCCGGCACAAGTCTGTGTCATGCTCTTGCTACTCACAGCACAATATATGCAAATTACTGGAAGATCAGGTCTCCCTCTACTCTTTGCTTTGTTACACTAGGTGGGGGCCAGAATAGCTCAGTTGGTAGAGCACCGGACTCATGATCCTGGGGTTGCGGGTTCAAATTTTGGTATAGGGGGATTTTTCCTTCAGAGTTAACATTGGTTCTGACTCCATTCTCCACACAGTCCTTCGAATAAGACTATAAACCGAGGTTCCGTGTGTGAACTCATGCACATCATCTTGCACACACGTAAAATCCCATCACCAACTTTCGGAAGAGAAGGCCAGTTTGGCCATTGGTATGGATGACATGTTACACATAACATGCACCTTCCCCGAAGATGGAGTATGGCTGCCTAAATGGCGGGATAAAAAACGGTCATACACACAAAACTCCGCAGAAGTATCAGCCTGTGTATGCAGAAAGAAAGAAAGTTACACTAGGTGAAAACAAATTTCCCCCACCCATCCCTAACCACCACCCCCCTCCCCCTGCATTTACAAATGCACACGTTATAGAAAATACGTTAATTTCAGTACACCAACAGCAGTTTTACTGTAAAAAGATCGGTATTTATCTGCAGAAATAAATACAGACAAAATCACAACAAGATGCAAAGCACATAAATGTACTCCCAGTTTATCTTGAATATGCTAGAGATATTCCATAAAGAGGAAAAATCATTTTGGGCCATTATAGCTACTGTAGCGGCTGTTCTGGTAAACATCGGCCATCTTCTATGACCCATCATGAACATACCTACAAATTTTCAGAAAGATTGGCCAACTACTTTCTGAAATATTCCATAAAGAAGAAAAACCGTCATGGGCCATTATAGCTGTAAAAAACAGATATAACTGTAAAATAAAACATTGGGCATCATCCATCACCCATCATGAACATACCTACAAATTTTCAAAAAGATCAGAAGAGTACTTTCTGAGATATTCCATAAAGAGAAAAAACGTTATGGACCATTGTAGCCATTAGAAATGGCTATAACGGTAAAATAAACATCGAGCATCATTCGTGAGCCATCATGAACATACCTACAAATGTTCAGAAAGATCGGCCAAGTACTTTCTGAGATATTCCATAAAGAAGAAAAACTGTTATGGGCCGTTGGTAATGGCTGTAACGGTAAAATTAAACATCGGGCACCATCCGTGAACCATCATGAACATACCTATAAATGTACAGAAAGATCAGCCAAGCACTTTCTGAGATATTTCATAAAGAAGAAAAACCATTATGGGCCCTTACAGCTGTTAGTAATGATATAATGGTAAATTAAAACAGCGGGCATACTCTGTGACCCGTCATGAACATAACTACAAATTTTCAGAAAGATCGGCCAAGTATTTTCTAAGATATTCCATGAAGAAGAAAAACCGTTATGGGCCATTATAGCTGTTAATAACAACTATAATGGTAAAATAAAACATCGGGAATACTCCGTGACCCATCATGAACGTACCTACAAATGTTCAGAAAGATCGGCCAAGTACTTTCTGAGATATTCCATGAAGAAGAAAAAACTCTTAAAACATCGGGCATCATCCATGACCCATAATGAACATACCTACATATTTCCAGAAAGATTGGCCCAGTAGTTTTGTCTGCAGCGAGTGTGAATGCATTTTGACCACGGACGGACACACACACACACACACACACACACAGAGCATTTCTTCCTCCCATTCTAAAGTACTCCCTGTTCTATAAGAACTGGGAGTACAAAAACGAAGCTTTTGTTTACAGTTCCTCTCCTGTTCACACAGACTTTTCCACAGAAGTAAACTTAATTCCCTATTGTGACACGACCTGACATGCCTGAGCACTCACCTGACTCAGAGCGTCCTTCATCAGCGCCCAGTTGGGAACGCGCCAGGCGGACTCCAAGACCAGATAAGCATTGGAGTAGCCTTTGTTGTTGGCAAAGTCCAGCAGGATGTCCCACTGGTTCAGCTCCTTGGAGCACCTGCCACAGCCCATGGGGTTCCATCCGTCAACATCCTCTGCTACATGATCAATAACAATACAATATGGATCCATGGTCCAAACCAGAGAATACATGCTTCTCTGAGACACACCTCTCTAGTTTGTTGACATCAATGAGATGCAATGTACATGACTGAAAGGAGGATCACGTATCTATATTTTAACAACAACAACAACAACAACAACAACAACAACAGCAAAAAAAAAAACTCATCCCAGACAGAGATCGAACATCCACATTTTTAGTTTCAATTACTGAATCGACATAATCAACACTTTCATGGCCTGCTTACAAACAGAAAACAATATATCTTGTTTTCTTCAGACTGTCTATATAGCTCAGCCAACTTGTAACCTTTCTTATTCGATTCTTACTGCACTCCTTCTTGTGCTTGCGACATTCACAATTAGATAACAGAACACAAACTGAAACAGACAAAATCTTCTTGGGTCTGAAACAATGCGACTGGGCCTGGAATAATGTGACAGCCATATAATCCAAAGCTGACTCAAACATGTGGGATAGGTGCTGTATTAACCCTCTTCAGTATGCACTTATCTGAGCTTAGTAACGCCGAAAACCTACGGCAAGAGAAGTAACTCCGTAATTTGAACATGGTTACCCAATTTACAAATTTAAAAGAGAGGAAAGGAATAATGAAATGAAAATAATTTTAAAAATTCCTATGAATACATATGTTGCTATATCATAAGTTTGAAGAATGTCACATGAGCCATTTACTCGGGAAACAAAGATCTTCTTCAGAACTTTCTTCTGAATCGTTGTTCATCATATCTGGAACCCCATCCCAGTCGAAATCTATGTCACTGTAAGCTTCATCACCCAGCACTTTCACTAAGTTTTATGCCGTAAATCCTACAAATATGGGGCAAGCTCCCCGGGGGCCGAGAGTCGCGTGATGCAGCATGATAGAAAGAGGTCTCACTGTGCATGGGAAAGGTAGAAGGCAAGCTGGTCGATGAGAAGGCAAATTTCTACCAGAAGATTTGACTAGGCTTTGCCCTTTGAGGGAGCCTTGCCCTTAGATTTTCTGGGCAGGTCAAAGGAAGGACATTTATTAATGGCGGTCGCTTGCCTTGTAGCTTTTGGACGCAGCGATGTGTCCGTCGGTCAGGTAGAGGAGGAAAGGTCATGCGTCCCCTCCGTGGAAAGTCATCTCCTTCTACCCTGGCCATACGTTCTTCCATAGCAAGAACGGATTACTCTGAATAGGAATCGACACACAGGCTCTCCGGGAATGCGGCGACCTCTGGAAGGCGAAGTCGCTCAACCCGTCAGTGTCCTTCACCATGTTGTGCAATGGTGGTAGAGCAAACACGGAGCACACGACCACAAAGAGGAGACAAGTCGGTCGATCGAGAGAGTGTCAACTAAACTCGATAGGCTGTGTGGAACCGTTACTGATATAAATAGCAATGGTAATAGAGCGAGAACAGAATCGCTCGTGTGTCATGCACGGGAATCGAGGAATCAACTGAAAACTCGATCTACCTGTACACACTACTGATACTGAGCAATGCTGAGTAACGCTAAATCGAAATCTCGATGAGCGTGTAGTCTTACGTGTTGATATAAATAGCAACGGTAACAGGAGAGCAAGAACAAAGTCGCTCGTGTGTAGTGCAGGGGATTAAAGAAATCGACTGAAACACAATCTACCTGTACACAGTATTGATACTGAGAACTGCTGAGTCACGCTAGATCGAAATCTCGATCAGCGTGTAGTAGTATGATAAACTTCGTACAGTGATCTCGATCACAGCATACTATTATGGTAAACTTCATGCACAGCACTAGTACCAAGAATGCTGAGTAGTGTGTTGTGAGATCCCAATCTCGATCAGCATGTGCAAGACACGAGACAAGACGGTCGATTGAGAAGTTAATTAAACTCGATTGGCTGTGTGGAATGGTACAAATATAAACATAAAGGGGAAAGATCACCAGTACACAGCACTGATACTAAGCCATGCGCGATCATCAAGCACCGCGCGATCACTGAGCAATGCACGATCACTGAGCAATGCGCGATCACCAAGCACTGCTGAGTCACGCTGCGAGATCGTAATCTCGATCCGCGTGTACGGGACACTAGATCGCAATACGATCAGCATGTACCAGTACGATAAAATGCTCACACTAATGATACTGTGTACCAGCGTGAGTAAGATCATTTTAGTACACTACCCGTACGATGTACGAAGACGTACGATGTACGAGGACGGCCACAAGGTGAGGCGATGTGGTGGGAAATGCGACCTGCGAGGGGAGAAAATGGCAGCCGAGCACTGGCAATTTTGCGAGTGCAAAAGAAAATTTGGCGAGTGCAACAGAAAATTTGGCGAGTGCAACAGCAAAATTTGGCGAGGGCAACAGCAATGATAGGCGAAATGAAATAAAGGGACACCAACCAGGTAGATCGAGGGTCTTTACGATCTCATGAGGGAACAGTACGAGAGAGTACTGTGAGTACTGATACCGAGTGCTGATACCGAGAAGTGCTGAGTAATGCTGAGTGGTCGCAATCTCGATGAGAGAGTGCTCCCGATCAGCGTGTACTAGTACGATAATCTTCATACACGAATAAACCGTGAGTACTAGTGCAGTAAGAATTTTACGCTAAACCGAGTGAGAATACGATAAACTTCGTAATCTAACCAAGAAGGAGGCGATATGGAGGAAAACACAACCGACAAGAAAAATGGCGGCCGAGGACCGGCGTGTGTTCGATTGTCGAACAGAATTACTGGAGCACGTGGAGGAATAAACAACGCTCCGAAAGGCAGTAAAGAAGGTGTTGGATGGGTTACCGAAAGACAACGAAGTACACAGAAACAGTGCTGATGGGAACTGCACTGAAAACAAATTCGCGAGGGAGAAAACCGTGAGAGCAATACGACGATCAAACAAAGTCGCGAGGATCACGACGAGCGTGAAAATATTAAAATGCTAGCCCATCAAGAGCCTCACACCTCAAATGTACTAAGGGTTTAGCGCAAACCACAAGTGAATAAGTAAAGAGCAAAACACAAGCAATCTTTACACAAAGACAGAAGTATAGGCGAGACAGAGCACAAGACTTATCTTGCTTGGGCGACAGGCCGAAGGTGAATAAGGTACAGGAAGCGAACATCGGCGTCTTCCGTTGGCGGAAGTGGGGTGGGCGTCACCTGACTGTCTTATGACTGCATTTGCCACAAAAAAATTTCGGCCTGGCAGAGCTGACTGACTGCCGTTGAATGCTATGGTCTGACATGGTATAGTATATACGCGCCAAAATGGGGAGATTTTATTATACTCCCTGTTCGGCTAGTATACTTACCATGTCAGACTCTAATGCTATGGTCTGACATGGTATAGTATATGAAGCCAAACACAGTATCTTTATCACTAAATCTCATTACAGAACGGCAGAAATCAATGTTAGCCATGGTGAAAAAACAGCATTTTTCCACCACAAAACTTAAAGAATTCATAACTCGAGAACTACCACATGTATCGACTCATGTTTTTTTGCAAACGGAAGTGAATCGCTACAGGAAAAAGTCACGTTCTCGCCAGACTTCCTTTTCTAAGAGAAACATGGTGGCGCCCATTGTTGCCACGTGTTTTACTGGGCACTGGCAGGTGCTCAGCCTTTTGGCAGTGTGATGTCCAGTCGGGCACTAGCAGGCGCACGCTTGTCAAGAGAGTTAATACAGAGGGTTAAGGTAAGCCATACATGGCAGAAAAGGGACAACTGACTGTTGTCCAGTCCAAAAATCATACATGTAAGTGACCAGGGTTCCCACTTCTTCACAGGAAAAAAATTCAAGGGTTTTTCAAGGGTTTCTAAAGGGGATATTTTATTTTCAAGGGGCAAATTTAGCCGTACAATTGAAAAAAAAAAAAAAGGGAATAATAACCTTACACATGTAATCCAGCCATGATGATAAGGTGATTACACTTCTGTAGTCTTTTTCCATGCTCAATATCATATATATAAAAATGAAAAATTAAGTCTTTTTACAGAAATTGAGAAATCAGAAAAAGAAAACTTTCAATCTGCTTTCCGGACCAGTATCTGACATGAATGTCCAGTTGCTTCTGTTTCAAGTCCTTGTTCAATGATTCATCAAAAAGCATGACATATTCATTATTCTCTACCGGCAGCTGCAGCCAAGGCCTCCTCTCTAGCACATTTCAGGAGTGAGCTCAGCAAACTTTACGTTTAAAATATAGCCACTGTATGTGCTGTTGTGTGGAAGTGTGTGTGAATGGTTGGCGGGCATGGACTAGCCTAATGCTTGTTCTGGGCAGGATAGGGAGCAGGGTAACCCCTCTTGAAAAGGTGAATGTGGGTAGCCTTCCTGCAGCTCCACACTTTACTGTTTTTTTTTCTCCCCATTTCAAAAATGGAGTGACTGATGGCAGAGAATGAAGCAAATTTATAAAGAGAGGGGGTTAGTTACCCAAGGACACTGACAAACAAAGCACAGGACAAGACACAATGCAATTTGACCTCTTGGGTCTTCTTCAGAAAAAAAAAAAAATCACATTTAACATTTAGGGCAGTACAAACAAAGAACAAAGAGTGACTTATCTGTCCATGTGGTGTGGAAGAATGGCCGCCAGACAGAAACGACAGAGGGGATTATATGGGAGAGGAAAGGGGGGGGGGGGGGGGGGGGGGGGGGGGGGCGTGTGGGGAGGGGGAAGTGAAACGATCGGGTTGTGTAGCTGGTTTAGTGGGGGTGTGTGATATATTTGTGATGGTTGTGGTTAAGGTGGATTGATAATAATGCTAGGGGGGGGGGGGGGGGGGGGGGGGGGGGGGGGGGGGGGGGGGTTTATATTATATATAATATATATATACAGAAGGGATAGTAATGATAATAATGATAGTGGTAGTAATTATAATAACTAGATGAATAAAATGAAAGTAACTGTAATCACAAAAAAAATTAAGTGAATAAAATAGATAAATGATTTTTTTTTTTTTTTGGTGTGTGTGTGTGTGTGTGTGTGTGTGTGTGTGTAGGCTAGCTGGTAGGTAAGTTAGGGGGGGAGGGGTGTGGTATGAATGCTGTCTTTTTGAACAAGAAAGTTTTTTTTTTTTCTTTTCTTTTAACAAATGTGCACTTAAATGAGTCACTTAAAGTCTATGGAGACGACGACGTGACGATTGATTTTAAGATTCTGTCTGTGATTTCACTCTTTTTTCAGTTCTGATAGAAAAAAGGAGCAATGCCAAAAGTTGCAAGATATCTACTTTTGGTTTTCCCACACCGATAGTTCGTCGCAGGAGGAATATGGAAACATTGCTGTAAACAGTTTCGCGTTGTCTTCAGCAGATCGGAAACTTGTTATGATTGTTGATGGCATGAATCGTCCACAACACTTCAGCTTTCAACATCTGTCCCACTTGCTGTTATTGTGGTGGACTGGCTGACGATTCTTACTGAGGAAAGGGTCTGACCCGATTTGATGAATTTGATGATTGCCGAACGAAGTCCGTAAGACTACCGACCGGCCTACTCGCTTTTTTTTCCAATTCCACACGTATTTTTTTTTCCCCTTTCCGTGATTTGCAACCACCTATTCGCCCATTGTCCGAACATCAACGGTCTTTTTGCACACTTTACAGAAAAACGCATGTTTGTTGTCTCTGCATTCAGTGATCCAGCTTCGATATTCTTCCTTCTGTAGTCACAACGGATCATATGCGCAATTTCCCTTAGGCATGATGACAGACGCAACAGTATCGGACTTCGCCGAAGATGAGGGAGCATGGCGCCCTTTGTCGGAAGTCGAACTGCGCATGCGCAAACAATAACCGACTATTGAATTGCTTCCCTTTGGTTGAAAAGCAGACGACACGCAACACGATTCGAAAGGCGAAAATCGATGTCCGAAGTCTCGTTCGCGTTTGTTCTCCGATTCGTCTTCAAATGTTACGGTCAGTTTTGGTCCGAAAACGACTTTTAAGGGGATTTCAAGGGATGGTAGGGATATCTGCAATTTTCAAGGGTTTTCAAGGGCCTTTTTGACCCAGTTGAAATTCAAAGGGTTTTCAAGGGTCTTCAAGGGGCGTACGAACCCTGAAGTCAGATACAACAAAGCAGACATGGCTCTCTCTTTCAATGCCGCATGTGCAGAATTTCCTGCCTCAGCAATGTCAACCAAGTGAGCGTATGTGCCATTGAAAAGAGTACAACAAAGTGGCTAACTGAAGAGGGGTAAGGTAATGTTGCTTAAAGTCTAGCCAAAAGCAAAGGGCCATATCAGGGCTGAACTGAAGAAGGGAGTGATGAACAAGTGCAACTGTACATAACAATTCTGAGATCAGTATGTATGATGATTACTTACAGATACTTCTCACAAAGGAAAAAAAAATATTGGTATCTCCTTACTATGTACACTGTGCGAAAATGCGAATGTAACATAGTGAGTGCATATGGGAAACTGTGTATTTTTTGTTTGTTTTTTCCTCCCCTGGATTACATACTCTACCCTATGTTCAAACTCCGATGTTTTTTTTGTACCCTATGTTCAAACTCTGATGTTTTTTTTGTACCCTACGTTCAAACTCCGATGTTTTTTGTACCCTATGTTCAAACTCTGATGTTTTCTGTCCCTTTTCCCTTGTTTTCCTGACGTTTCTTTCAAAACCTCAGAACAGCTGTGACATGACGCAGTGCATGGTGCTAGCAGCGCAGTGTGCTTCCCACCTGATCCAGTGGTCCTCCCACATGCGGTACTCTGGGATGACAGAGGGCGTGGCGGGGGACGTGTTGTGGTCCTGCCTGGCCTTGGTCATCGCCTGCAACAGACACACACACCTGTCTGTCTACTCACATCTTCCATCACACAGCCTTGTGCATCGACAGTACAACCTGAAGTGCAGTACACGGAGACAGGTAATACTGCTTATCACCCAGCTGACCACGAAAGGCCGTGTCAAGGCTGTCACCATGTGGAAGTCAACTCAAAAATCATTGAAAAAATATCATTCATGCAAAATCTTCGAAAAACACCTTCCCAAAAACATGCTAGAATTTAGTTAAAGATCTTTCTTTCGTAAAATATTAGATGATATATGCTGATCTCTTTCTGGAATTCACAGATCACATCAGGTGGGACATCTTTGAACAATGTTTTTCATGGAGTCTGCTTAAAGTGTTTATGTCTCATATCATGCAAGGCCCATGGCACTGAAAGAAGGCTAATGCTCCATACCCATGCGTATGCAATTTGTATACAGTTTCAATTCATAAACATTCTGATGCTCATCACCGCCGAGAACTATCAGCCGATCGTTGGCCAGTCACACTCACCGCCTCATACTGGGCCTGGGCCTGCTCAAAGAAGCCGTGCTGCTCGTAGGCGATGGCAATGTTGGTCTCTGGGTAGCGTGAGCGCTTCATGAACAGCCCCGCCCACATGTCCTCCTCCTTCAGCAGCCAGTACAGTTCACACAGGCCATCCATCGCATCCTGTCAGACACACAATGTTCATCAATGACGTCACACACAGATGACACACAATGTCCATTACATGCTGTCACACATAGATGACACACTATGTCCATCACATCCTGTCACACACAGATGACACACAATGTCCATTACATCCTGTCACACACAGATGACACACAATGTCCATTACATGCTATCACACACAGATGACACACAATGTCCATCCTGTCACACACAGATGACACACAATGTCCATCCTGTCACTCACAGATGACACACAATGTCCATTACATGCTGTCGCATACAGATGGCACACTATGTCCATCACATCCTGTCACACACAGATGACACACCATGCCCATCACATCCTGTCACAGACAGAAGACACACAATGTTCCTCACGTCTTGTCACACACAGATGACACACTATGTCCACCACGTCCTGTCACACACAGATGACACACAGTGTCCATCACGTACTGTCACACACAGATGACACACAATGTCCATCACGTCCTGTAACACACAGATGACACACAATGTCCATCACGTCCTGTCACACACAGATGACACACAATGTCCATCACGTCATGTCACACACAGATGACACACTATGTCCATCACATCCTGTCACACACAGATGACACACAATGTCCATTACATGCTGTCACACACAGATGACACACAATGTCCATCAGGTCCTGTGACACACAGATGACACACAATGCCCATCACATCCTGTCAGACACAGATGACACACTATGTCCATCACGTCCTGTCACACACAGATGACACACAACGTCCATCACATCCTGAAACACACAGATGACACACAATGTCCATCCTGTCACACACAGATGACACACTATGTCCATCACATCCTGTCACACACAAATAACACACAATGTCCATCACATCCTGTCACACACAGATGATACACTATGTCCCTCACTTCCTGTCACACACAGATGACACATTATGTCCCTCACGTCCTGTCACACGCAGATGACACACTATGTCCTCCACATCCAGTCACACACAGATGACACACAATGTCCATCACATCCTGTCACACACAGATGACACACTATGTACATTACATGCTGTCACACACAGATGACACAATGTCCATCAGGTCCTGTCACATACAGATGACACACAATGTCATTCACATCCTGTCACACACAGATAACACACAATGTCCATTACATCCTGTCACACACACACACACACACAATATCCATCCTGTCACACACAGATGACACACAATGTCCATCACATCCTGTCACACACAGATAGCAAACAATGTCCACTACGTGCTGTCACACACAGATGACACACAATCTCCATCACATCCTGTCACACACAGATGGCACACAATGTCCACTACGTGCTGTCACACACAGATGACACACAATGTCCATCACATCCTGTCAGACACAGATGAAACACAATGTCCATTACATCCTGTCACACACAGATGACATACAACGTCCATTACATGCTGTCACACACATGACACACAATGTCCATCAGGTCCTGTCACACACAGATGACACACAATGTTCATTACATGCCGTCACACACAGATGACACACAATGTCCATTACACGCTGTCACACACAGATGACACACTATGTCCATCACATCCTGTCACACACAGATGACACACAATGTCCATTACATGCTATCACACACAGATGACACACAATGTCCATCAGGTCCTGTGACACACAGATGACACACTATGTCCATCAGGTCCTGTCACACACACAGATGACAAGGGAGTGTACGGGAGACAGAAGGTGGTTTCAAAGGGAGATGACTGCAGGCGGAAACTCAAACACATTTTAAAAGAAAATTAAATCCTCCAGATAACATGGACAAACAATCACAAGACAAAACATGACACGTTTCAACCTCCTGAGTCTTCTTCAGGGAAGACAACATTCAGGATAATGAAAACAGAACAAGCAATAACTTAGTTTTCAAATTTGCACACAAAATGGGGAGTTTGTATTCCTACTTCCGCCTACGGAAGATGCCGAAGTTCGTGTACTGTACGTCATTCAATGAGGCCTGCACGCAAGGCAAACCCCCAGGGAAACTTGGCGCTAGAGGGGAAGGTAGGGCGGGCATTAGAGTCTGACATGGTAAGTATACTTAGCCAAAAAGGGAGTATAACACAAACTCCCCATTTTGGCGTCGTATACTATACCATGTCAGACCATAGCAGAATTTAAAGGAATAGGAGGAGGGCCGAGCGCCCTAATGGTTTCTGGGGTAGACCGATATGGCTGCATTGGCCGCCACAAATGAAATCCCTTTAGAACCATCAGCCCTGGTCATGCGGATGTCCCTTAAATAAAAGTTTATGAAAGGGTTCTCCGAACGCCAGTAGGCTGCCTCTAGGAGATGGCGCACGGGGACAGAGTGCTGAACGCTGAGGACGTGGCCAGCGCTCTGACCTCATGGGCTCGGGGTGAAAGGGCTGGGAGGTCTTTGTACGCCTGGGCATAGGCCGATCTGATAGTATTGGAGAGCCACCTAGAGATAGTGCCCGCCGATATGTCCTTCTTGTTGTTGTGGGGTTGATGGAGATAAGAAGGGCGTCTCTGCGAGGAACGCCTGGGGGCGGGAACGCTCCCAGTAGTATCTGAGGCACCTAGAGGGCACAGGTCCATGTCCCCACCCCGCTCGCTGCCTAAGATATCCGCTAGAGAGCGGATCAGAAGGGAAGGAGAGGCCGTGCCCGGTTCCTGGTTCTTCGCTAAGAACTCAGTAGGAACTTAAGTGAGACCGAGCCGTCTCTCTGTGAAAGGCGATGTCCCGAGGGTCCCCGCTGAGGGCATGAATCTCACTTCGCCTTCTGGCTGAGGCCAGGGAGAGAAGGAAGGTGGTCTTGAAGGAGAGGAGGTCAAAAGGGAATGGAGCGGAGGGGCTCGAAAGGGGGTTTTCTGAGGGGGCGCCTATACCAGAAAGAGGTCCCACAGGGGGTGCGCCTAGGGGACTGAGCTTCCCGTAGGGCACCCCCCGAGATAGTTCTCTGAGGAGAAAGTCATTGTCGAAAGATGGGCCGCCGAGCTGTCGGATGGTGGTGCATACGGCCGATCGGTAGCCCCGAATGGAACTAGCCGAGAGTTTTTTAAAGAGATGAAAGGTGGGATAAGAAATTGCCTAACTGGATGTTGGAGGGGTGTAGGTAGGGGACCGAGTTAGCCGTGCACCACGTGACCCATCTCTCCCATCGGTAATTATAGAGGGACTCTGTGCTAGACCTACGTGAGGCCGAGGCCAAGTCTCGTAGTCCCTGCGATGCTCCCGCCTCTGTCAGGGTCTCTAGGACAGACCGGGGTCTGTCGGCGGGGGCGGCGGGGACCGGTGGTCGCAATTTGGCTGGCATAGAAGCCAAGCGTGTAGGCGAAGCATCTGGGGATTGGAGTGAGGGAGGCCCGAGCGAGGTTGTCTGAGCAAGTCCCACCGAGGGGCTAGCTGGAGAGGGGGAACGTGAGTTAGGGACCTGAGGTCCGGGAACCACGACTGAGTCGGCCACCACGGGGTTATGAGGATGAGTTTGGGTCTCTCCAGCCTGGCCTTCCTGATCACTTTGTGAAGTATGGGGAAGGGGGGAAAGGCGTAGGCGATGAGTCCCGTCCAGGGGAGGGAGAGCGCATCGACCGCGTACGCTCGGGGGGTCCGGGACTGGAGAGACATACATGGGGAGTCGATGGTTGAACCGGGTCGCAAATAGGTCGACCATGGGCTTGAACCAGTGGTCCCAGACAGAGGTTAGTGTCAGCTTGTTCAGGGTCCACTCTGTGTGCAGAAGGGTCCCTGACCGGCTGAGAGTGTCTGCCAGGATGTTGCGTGTCCCCGCGCTATGTGTCTCGCACGGAGGGTGGTTTCCCCGTGCGTGGCACCAGCGAAGGAGGGCCTCTGTCCGAGAGAGAGGCCGATGGAGCCCCCCCCCCCCCCCCCCCCCCCCCCCCTTGTGACGTAATGGGCTACCGACGTGTTGTCCGTGAGGAGGAGAACCAGTCGGTGCGAGATTAGATGTTGGAAGTGGAGGAGGGCCAGCCTGACCGCTTCCAATTCTAATATGTTGATGTGGAGGCGAGCCATCTGTGCGTCCCACATCCCCGAGGCATGACTGTCCCCCAAGTGGGCCCCCCAGCCCGAGTTGGAGGCGTCGTGTATAATTCGAGGGACTGAGTTTGGGAGAGAGATCGGAAACGCGGTGATCAGGGTGGACGGATTGAGCCATTCGTCCGTGGCGCCCGAGAACCAGGGGCCGAGGGGAATGGTCAGGTCCCAGCGGTCCGAGGGTCTGGGACCAACGACGACGGAACTCCCTCTGCAGCTTGCGTTTGGGGACCCGACCCAGCGGAATGAGGGCAGAAAGGGACTCCATCATCCCTAAGAGGGAGGACAGAGTTCTGGCCGAGGCGTGTGCGATGCTTCGGGGAGGCGCAAGATGAGGTCCACAATCCGGGCGGACCTCTCCGGGGTCGGGGCGACCTTCATGGTAATCGTGTCGAAACTCATGCCCAGGAAAGAGAACCTCTGACTGGGAATGAGTTCGCACTTGAGGGGGTTGGTTACAAACCCCAGGGTGGAACAAAGGCTGAGGAGGCGAGTGGTGTGGGCTTGGCACTGAGCCTGGGAGGAGGCTAGGACAAGCCAGTCGTCGAGGTAAACAGGAGGCGAATGTCCTCCTGCCTGGCCAGGGCGGCCATCTCCTTGACAACCTTCGTGAAGAGGAAGGGTGCCAGGGAGAGGCCAAAGGGGAGAGCTTTGAACTGGAACACCCGAGCTTGCCAGACAAACCGGAGGTAACGTCTGTGAGCCGGGTGAATAAGGATCTGGAAATACGCATCTTTCAGATCTATGGAGGTAGCCCAATCTAGGTGGTGAATGGAGTCTCTGATCTGGGAGGGAGTGTGTCCATCTTGAACTTGGTATGTCTGAGGAACTTGTTGAGGGGAGAAAGGTCGAGGATGGGCCTCCATCCCCCCGAAGGTTTGGGGATCACGAACAGGTGGGAGTAAAACCCGGGGTTGGGCTGGAAAACTTCTGTGATGGCCCCTTTCTGTAGGAGTTCGCGGACTTCCAGGCGAAGGGCGTCCGCCTGGGCAGGTGGGGGGTCGCTGGGGGACGGAGGAGGAGAGCATGATGAGAGGGGGACCGTGAGCCCAGGGTAGGCGAAACCCGTCCTGAAGGACCGACACTACCCAGGGGCTGAGGCCCATACGTCGCCCACTGGCGGGCATGCCGGGAGAGGTTGCCCGCCAGGGGAGAGCCGATGGTCCCGGGGGGAAGGGGAAGTGGGGCCCGGTGTCTTGCTGGGCAGTTTGAGCCAGCTCCATGCCCACTACTGGAGTGTCCCTGCTGTCACCTGCGGGGCCGTGCTTGCTGGCCGAACCGAAAATTCTGGCGAGGTTTCGGTTTAGGCCTCTGCGAGTTGAGTGGGCGCTTGGCCGGCCCGGCGCGGTGTGAGATGGGGCTTGACGGGGATACGGAGTGGGCCTGTTTGGCCCTGGGGTAAAAACCGAAAGGGGGGCCTGGAAGGGCGTGGCTGAGGCCGGGGGGCAAAGGACGCCGCCTGCTTGCGTTCCTCGAGCGAGAGAGAAATAGCCGAGGTGGAGTACTCGCCAAAGAGCGAGTGGTCCTGGCCCGGAACACATCATAGGGATGCCCTGAGGGCCGGGAGAGTGAGGAGCGTGCAACCACCGCGTCTCTTGCCACTAGCAGACAATTAAAATGGGCTTGTTGCTGCGCTGTCCGCCGCAGCCGACAAGTGATGCGATATCCTGTTAACAAGGTGTCGCATGAAAGGATCGCTGAATAAGCGAGGTTCGTCCTGGTGGGGTTCGGAGTTTGTATCCGAAGGCCCTGGGGGACGCCGTCATCCCCAGGCCAGAGTACCTCCGCCCTCTGCAAGAGCATGCTAAGGTAGGCATGCCCTGCAGTGGTGTGTAAGATGCCCCATCCGGGCTACTCGGTCCCAGTCCTTTAATGCTTTAAAGGAGATAGTGGCCGAAGTAGGGGGGCCCGGTTGGGTATCAGGCGACAATCCGATTGGGAGATGGCCCCCACTCCCTGGTAGCCGGATTGTCGGCAAAGAGGGAGGTAACGGGTGCTTCCTGCGGGTCCCAAGTAGGGCGCCGAAGGGGGCCGCATTGGGGTGCCGTGGAAGGTCTTGACCCGGCGCGTGGGGACGGCGTCTGCACCCCTGGCGCGTTTCGCCGGACTCCCACAGCGACGTGAGTGACTGAGGAGCGACAATCCTGAGTCTTGAGTGTTGGGCTGGGGGCGGCCCAACTATCTCAGGGAAAGCCAAAATATCGGCAGAGGGAGGGGCATCCCTCGACACCAAGTCCGGTCGAAACCGTTCAATGGTGTTTATGTCATAAAGCGATGAGAAGAGGTCCTCATCGTTGTCCTCCTCAGGCTGTGGGGAGTCTAGTTCCTGGGAAGGGAGGTCTTCCTCAGGGGGCATCTGCGTGGGTGCGCGAGGGTCCCGCCCTGGTAGGGTGGTGGCAGGGGGGGGGAAGGCGGGACCCTCATGGCTCTATGCTCGGCAGACGAGCTAGGGTGGGACAGCCCGGACTGTCGATCGGACAGCGCCGAGGTGGGAGACCCAGGTCGACCCAAGTCTGCGAGGTTGGGTGCCACAGTCGACCAAATAGTTGTTCAGGTTGTGTGTGGGTATTAAGCCACTGGTCTCTCTCGGGGGCATAGAGCCACTGGTCCCCGGGGAGATAAGGGGGCTGTGGCGGCCCAGAGTACTGTGCAGGGACTCTCCGGGGACCGGGGTAACCTGGGGCAGCAGGGGGGGGGAATTAAATTATGGACGACAAACCCACGTAAAATACTGTGGGTTAGAAGTTGGTGTACAACGGGGGAGACCGGCGCAAAACAAGATGGCGACGAGACTGGCTCGCGATCGTCGCACAGGAGGTTGTGGAATCGTGGTATAAATGACGGCGAGGGAAGAACACGGAATTTAGTGGCGATTGGACAGAAGGCGATAGAAAAGGCAAGGCCAATGGATAAAAGGAGGCACCGAACCCGCGATGAACGCGGCGATGGAAAATGCCAACAATCTGAACCGGTTACATGGAATAAAAGAACCGGGAGCACACAATCGCGAGAATATTCCGAAATAAGGTTAGAAATGCTAGCCCACCGATAACCTCACGCGTCAAGATACTGCAATCTTTACACAAAGGCAAAGTATAGGCGAGACAGAGCACAAGACTTATCTTGCTTGGGTGACAGGCCGAAGAAGAATGATGTACAGTACACGAACTTCGGCATCTTCCGTAGGCGGAAGTAGGGTGGGCGTCACGTGACTATCTTATGACTGCATTGGCCACAAAACTTCGGCCTGACAGAGCTGACTGACAGCCGTTTAATGCTATGGTCTGACATGGTATAGTATACGACGCCATCAAGGCCTGCGCGCAAGGTAACCCCAAGAACCTTGGTGCTAGAGGGGAAGGTAGGGCCGGCATTAGAGTCCGACATGGTAAGTATACTAGCCAAACAGGGAGTATAATACAAACTCCCCATTTTGGCGTCATATACTACACCATGTCAGACCATAGCGGAATTTAAAGGAATCGAGGAGGGCCAAGTGCACTAATGGTTCTTGGGGTTAGAGGGTGGAACCGATATAGCTGCATTAGCCGCCACAAAAGAGATCCCTTAGAACCATCAGCCCTGGTCATGCGGATATCCCTTAAATAAGTTTATGAAGGGATTTTCCGAACGCCAGTTGGCTGCCTCCAGGAGGTGGCGCAAGGGGACAGAGCGCTGGAATGCTGCGGAAGTGGCCAGCGCTCTGACCTCATGAGCCTGGGGAGATAAGACGGGGAGATCCTTGTACGCCTGGGCGTAGGCAGATCTGACCATCTTGGAAAAGCACCTAGAGATAGTGCCAGCTGAGATGTCCTTATTACTATGGGGTTGATAGAAATGAGGAGACGTCTCTGGGAGGAGCGCCTGGGGCACGAGCGTTCCCAGTGGTATCTCAGACACCTAGAAGGGCACAGGTCCATGTCCCCCCCCCCCTTTTTCCCCCTCTTCCCAGGATATCCGCCAGTGAGCGGATTACAAGGGAGGGAGAGGCCGTGCCCAGTTCCTGATTCTTAGCTAAGAATTCGGGAAGAAACTTTAGAGAGACAGAGCCTCTGTGGAAGGCAATGTCCCTGGGGTCCCGCTGAGGGCATGAATTTTGCTTCGCCTTCTGGCCGAAGCCAGGGCGAGGAGAAATGTGGTCTTGAGAGAAAGAAGGGCAAAGGGAGGGTGGCAACAGGCTTGAAGGCGGTTTTCTGAGAGCGTCAGGACAATAAAGAGGTCCCAAAGGGGGAGGCGCCTAGGGGACAGGGACTCACATAGAGCCACCCCCCTAGAGATCTCTCTGAGAAGGAAGTCATTCTCAAAGGAGGGTCCGCTGGGATGGCGAACAGTGTTGCAGATAGCTGACCTGTAGCCCCGGATGGAGCTAGCAGAGAGCTTTAGCGAAGGAACAAGGGAGAGGGACTCGAGGAAACCAGGACTGGGTCAGCCACCACAGGGTTATGAGGATGAGGCTAGGTCTTTCCAGCCTCGCCTTCCTGATCACCTTGTGGAGGAATGGGAAGGGAGGGAAGGCGTATGCTATGAGGCCCAACTAGGGAAGGGAGAGAGCGTCGATTTCATAGGCTTGGGGATCGGGGACGGGAGAGACATACACTGGCAGATGATGGTTGAATCAGGTGGCAAAGAGGTCGACCATGGGCCTGAACCAATGTTCCCACACAGAGGTTAGGGTTAGCGGACCTGGACTGGCTGAGGGAGTCTGCCAGGATATTGCGGGTCCCCGCTATGTGTCTTGCGCGGAGGGTGATTTCTCGTGCGTGACACCAGCGGAGGGCCTCTGTCCGGAGAAAGAGGCTGATAGAGCAAGAACCCCCCCCCCCCCCCCCCCCCCCCCCTCTTTTTGCTGACACAGCAAGCTACCGAAGTGTTGTCCATGAGCAGGAGAACAAGTCGGTGTGAGGCCTGGGTGTGGAAGTGGAGGACGGCAAGCCTGACTGCTTCCAATTCCAGGACGCTGATGTGGAGACAGGCAGTCTGTGCGTCCCACACACCCGAGGCCTGACTGTTCTCCAAGTGGGCGCCCCAGCCCGAGTTGGAGGCATCTGTGTAGAGTTCCAGGGGCTGGGTTGGGAGGGAGATGGGAACCCTGGGGGTCAGTGTGGAGGGGTTGAGCCACTCTTCCGTAGCCCACTGGAACCAAGGCCCAAGGGGAATGGTCTGATCCCAGTGGTCGAAGGCTGAGACCAATGACGACGGAACTCCCTTTGGAGTTGGCGCTTGGGGATCAGCCAAGGGGATGAGGGACGAGAGGGACTCCATCATCCCCAGGAGGGAGGTAAGGGTTCTGGCCAAGGTGTGGGAGGATCGGCAGAGGCGGGAGATAAGGTCCACTATGCAGGCGGACCTCTCTGGGGTCAGGGAGACCTGCACAGGGATTGTGTCTAAACTCTGCCCAGAAAGGAGAACTGCTTACTTGTTGGGGTTGGTGACAAACCCTAGTACAGAACAGAGGTGTAGGAATTAGTAGGTGGAATTGGCACTGGGCCCGGGAGGGAGCCAGGACGAGCCAGTCATCCAGGTACACCCGGAGGCATATGTCCTCCTGTCTGGCCAGGGAGGCCATCTCCTTGACTACCTTCATGAAGAGGAAGGGTGCCCAGGGAGAGGCTGAAGGGGAGCGCCTTGAACTGGAACACTGACCTGCCAGACGAACCGTAGGTATCGTCTGTGGGATGGGTGTATCAGGATCTGAAAGCAAGCGTCCTTCAGATCTATCGAGGTAGCCCAATCCTGATGGTGGATGGAGTCTCTGATCTGAGTCAGAGTCTCCATCTTGAAGTTGGTGGCTCTGAGGAACTTGTTGAGGGGAGAGAGGTCGAGGATGGGCCGCCACAAAGAGATGGGAGTAAAACCCCGGGTTGGGATGGAAGATCTCCATGATGGCCCCTTTTTGGAGGAGTTCTTCGACTTCCCGGCAAAGCGCCTCCACTTGGCCCAGGAGGGTTCGCTGGGGGAGGGAGGGGGAGAACGCATCAGAGGGGGGCGTTCGTGGGCCCAAGGCAGGCAGAAGGAAAAGAACTTGTCCAAGGGTGAGGGCTCCCTCACGACAAGCTCTGGGCACCACCGCTCAAGGGTGGACATGCTGCAAGATGAGGAGAAGGATTCCTCTACCTCATCCTCAGACTCTGGAGAGTCAGGTTCCTGGAGAGGTTGCACTGAACCTTCTCCAGGAGGCAACTAAAGGGTGCGTGAGGGTCCCGCCCTAGCTGGGGAAATGTGAGGGCGGGTCCCTCTTGGCTCCATGATCGGCGGCCGGAATATGGGGGGAAGCCTGTCCTGCCGATCGGACAGCACCTGAGAGGGAGGGAGACTGATGTCGAACCAGCGCGAGGAGGCTGATGCCACATACGACTGTGGAGTTGGTTGTGCTGAGTATCAGATATGAGCCACTGGTCCCTCTTGGGGGCATAGAGCCAACGGTCCTCGAGGAGGAAGGCGGGCTGTGGCGGCCCTGGGGCAGGATTTCCTTGGGGGCCAGGGTAACCTGAGACACAGGGGTGGTGGTGGTGGTGGTGGTAGCAAGAGAGCGTGGCCTGTCGTACCCGCCCCGTAGGGTGCACAGTCTCATACACCTCCCTGGTGGGATCCATGGAGGTCCCTGTGTAACAGGGGGAGCAGTGGAGGACACGGCAACCGAGCCCCCTACCCACATGTGTGCTGACTGGGATGGATGCGGTGGCGTGGCCACTGCCTGGGTGGGATCGTGCAGGTTACCCGTGGTCCCGCCGGTTGATCCTCCCCCCGAGAAACGGGACCGCGGACGTGCCCAAGTGGGGCGCGGAAGAAGTCCACTCCCCAACGTCCTGTACCCCTAGGGGAAAGTTCGACAGTCGATTGGGGTGGGTCAACCGCCGAGGGGTCTGAGCAACACAGGTCCGGGCGTAGCGGTGCCTGCAGCTGAGACCCAGAGTTATGGCCAGTTTGGGGGTCCCAGGGAATGACCATAAGTCCGCCACCAGAGTACTAATGCTCCTCATGCAGGAGTGGTGGCTGCACTTGTGCACGGTGGGGAAGAGCATCATGAGCCTGCGTGCTTTTAGTAGGGGGGAAGGCTAATGGCACGAGGCTCATATAGGCGAGTGATGGGCGGTGTTTCTGAGCGCATCCCGTCACTCGTGCTGGTCCGCGCCTCAGCAAAATTCCCTGGGGGGCTGAGGGTTGTGCGACACAGCATGATAGTGAGAGGTCTCACCGTGTGTCGGAAGGGAAGAAGGCAAGCTGGCAGGTAAAGAGGGAGAATTTGGATCAGAATTCTTGAAATGGGCTTGTCCTTTTAGGGGAGCCTTGCCTTGGATTTTCTGGAAATATTAAACAAAAGGCATTCTGAAATGGTGGCAGCTTGCCTTTTGGCCTTCGGACGCAATGATTGTGTGTCCGTCGGTTGGGTAGAGGAGGTATCAAACTGATGGTGGTGCGTCCCCTCCACAGAACCCCTCTCTACTCCCGCCGTACATTCTTCCCTAGCAAGAACAGATTGCTCTGAGGAATCAGCACACGGGTCCCCCGGGGCAATGAGCGACTTCTGAACAGCGAAGTGGCTCGACCCATCATTGCCCTTCACCATGTTGGGCTATGATGGCAGAGCAAACACGAAGCACACGACCACAAAGTGGAGACAAGTGGGTCAATCGAGAGATCGTAAACAAACTTGATCGACCTTGTGCTACAGCACTGATAATACTCGATTGAGAAATTGTAAAGAACTTGATAGGAGTAATAGGGGATCGAGAAAATGAATGGAAAACTCAATCGACCCGTACTAGTAATGCTAATAATGCGTACTGCTAGATCGAGAGAAACTCGATCAACCTGTACTAGTACAATCATAATAAGAAAAAGCAATGTTTTGCAATTCCACCCGCTTTACACTTTCTCTTCCTCTTCTTCTTTCTTGTTTCCATCATGTTAAAACATTCACTTGTTGGTCTCTGCTGCATGTTTTCTTCTTCGTGTCTGTGTCAGTTTCTACACCACTCTCAGTGACTGTGACTAAGCAAGCATGAGCCCTCTGAGCAGTACTTACTGTTTGAAGCCGAAGAGGACTTTTGGTGCTTCTGCCATAAACTGTCACTCTTTACATTTTTTGACGCATGGCCTCTCTTCCTACTTCAGGACCATCAATGCCTTTGTGGTGTCTTTGCCAGAGGAAGACCAAAAAATCAGTTAAATTTTGCTGAGTTTGTGTTGCAATCTCCATGTGACATTTTGAAGTTCAAGAGGCAGACTGTGCAATGTATGTGATGTATACTAACACTGGATTGAAAAATGAGGGAATTTTTCTGTGTTCTAATCGTGAAACTTCTGTTGTTTTCTTCCTTAGCTAATGGTAAGACGAAGCTCCATGCTTTGGCACGATGGTGGTGGAAACGAAGTAAATGGAAATTTCTGCTAAAACTTTTGCTGAAAATATAAACTGGCTATACACAGCAGCTGTGCTGCTTTGTAAACTGAACAATCATGACATGGCTTTTTTTTAACCAAAAATATTGACAGGACTGGCGTGTGTGTGTGTGTGCATGTGCGTGTGAAGAGGAATGTTGGACTTAAGTGAACCTCAGTGGGATGATTTCTGCCTGAAAAGGGTTGGCAGGTCTGCTGTCCTTGGGCATTAAAATAACTCACCTGCTGCAAATCTGTGGCTCTCTCCCATGGTATCCTTGGCAATTTAAAACAACTCACCTGCTGCAAATCTGTGGCTCTCTCCCATGGTATCCTTGGCAATTAAAACAACTCACCTGCTGCAAATCTGTGGCTCTCTCCCATGGTATCCTTGAGCCCTCAAACAACTCACCTGCTGCAAATGTGTGGCTCTCCCCACGGTATCCTTGAGTGTTCAAACAACTCACCTGCTGCAAATGTGTGGCTCTCCCCACGGTATCCTTGAGCACTCAAACAACTCACCTGCTGCAAATGTGTGGCTCTCCCCACGGTATCCTGGAGTGTTCAAACAACTCACCTGCTGCAAATGTGTGGCTCTCCCCACGGTATCCTGGAGCGTTCAAACAACTCACCTGCTGCAAATGTGTGGCTCTCCCCACGGTATCCTGGAGCGTTCAAACAACTCACCTGCTGCAAATGTGTGGCTCTCCCCACGGTATCCTGGAGCGTTCAAACAACTCACCTGCTGCAAATGTGTGGCTCTCCCCACGGTATCCTGGAGCGTTCAAACAACTCACCTGCTGCAAATGTGTGGCTCTCCCCACGGTATCCTGGAGCGTTCAAACAACTCACCTGCTGCAAATGTGTGGCTCTCCCCACGGTATCCTGGAGCGTTCAAACAACTCACCTGCTGCAAATGTGTGGCTCTCCCCACGGTATCCTGGAGCGTTCAAACAACTCACATACTGCAAATGTGTGGCTCTCCCCACGGTATCCTGGAGTGTTCAAACAACTCACCTGCTGCAAATGTGTGGCTCTCCCCACGGTGTCCTGGAGTGTTCAAACAACTCACATACTGCAAATGTGTGGCTCTCCCCACGGTATCCTGGAGTGTTCAAACAACTCACATACTGCAAATGTGTGGCTCTCCCAACGGTATCCTTGAGTGTTCAAACAACTCACATACTGCCCATCAGCAGCCCTCTCTACGTTGTCTGTAGTGCTGGCACAACTCACCTGCTGCATATTGCCGGTCTGAGGCTCGAACTCGTACTCACTGCCGGACCTGATGCGGATGGCGGGTGTGGGGGCGTTTTCGTACACCATCTGTTCCAGCAGCAGACAGGACTGGTGCCACAGGTTGTGGTTCCGGCCCAGGTACTGCCCAAACACAACAAGCAGCACGCACAGTTCTCACTTCATGCTTGGTAGTGACTACTCAGAACAAGTATAGAACTGGGCGAAGGCATTTGGTCTTGGCTACGTAGAAACAAGATAGAACTCCCTGTTTGGCTAAGTATACTTACCATGTCAGACCATAGCATTAAAACGGCTGTCAGTCAGCTCTGTCAGGCCGAAGTTTTTTGTGGCCAATGCAGTCATAAGATAGTCACGTGACGCCCACCCTACTTCCGCCTACGGAAGATGCCGAAGTTCGTGTACTGTACGTCATTCAATGAGGCCTGCGCGCAAGGCAACCCCCAGGGAACTTTGGCGCTAGAGGGGAAGGTAGGGCGGGCATTAGAGTCTGACATGGTAAGTATACTTAGCCAAACAGGGAGTATAACACAAACTCCATTTTGGCGTCGTATACTATACCATGTCAGACCATAGCAGAATTTAAAGGAATAGGAGGAGGGCCGAGCGCCCTAATGGTTCCTTCCTGGGGGGTAGACCGATATGGCTGCATTGGCCGCCACAAATGAAATCCCTTTAGAACCATCAGCCCTGGTCATGCAGATGTCCCTTAAATAAAAGTTTATGAAAGGGTTCTCCGAACGCCAGTAGGCTGCCTCCAGGAGATGGCGCACGGGGACAGAGTGCTGGAACGCTGAGGACGTGGCCAGCGCTCTGACCTCATGGGCTCTCGGGGTGTGAGGGCTGGGAGGTCTTTGTACGCCTGGGCATAGGCAGATGATAGTATTGGATAGCCTACTAGAGATAGTGCCCGCCGATATGTCCTTCTTGTTGTTGGGGTTGATGGAGATAAGAAGGCGTCGCTGCGAGGAACGTCTGGGGCGGGAACGCTCCCAGTAGTATCTGAGGCACCTAGAGGGGCACAGGTCCATGTCCCCACCCCGCTCGCTGCCTAAGATATCCGCTAGAGGGCAGATCAGGAGGGAAGGAGAGGCTGTGCCCGGTTCCTGGTTCTTCGCTAAGAACTCAGGTAGGAACTTAAGTGAGACCGAGCCGTCTCTGTGAAAGGCGATGTCCTGAGGGTCCCCGCTGAGGGCATAAATCTCACTTCGCCTTCTGGCTGAGGCCAGGGAGAGAAGGAAGGTGGTCTTGAAGGAGAGGAGGTCAAAGGAATGGGAGCGGAGGGGCTCGAAAGGGGGTTTTCTGAGGGCGCCTAATACCAGAAAGAGGTCCCACAAGGGGGCGCGCCTAGGGGATTGAGCTTCCCGTAGGGCAACCCCCCGTGATAGTTCTCTGAGGAGAAAGTCATTGTCGAAAGATGGGCCGCCGAGCTGTCGGATGGTGGTGCATACGGCCGATCGGTAGCCCCGAATGGAGCTAGCCGAGAGTTTTAAAGAGGACGAAAGGTGGGATAGGAAATTGCCTAGCTGGATGTTGGAGGGGTGTAGGAAGGGGACCGAGTTAGCCGTGCACCACGTGACCCATCTCTCCCATCTGTAATTATAGAGGGACTCTGTGCTAGCCCTACGAGAGGCCGAGGCCAAGTCTCGTAGTCCCTGCGATGCTCCCGCCTCTGTCAGGGTCTCTAGGACAGACCGGGGTCTGTCGGCGGGGGCGGCGGGGACCGGTGGTTGCAATTTGGCTGGCATAGAAGCCAAGCGTGTAGGCGAAGCATCTGGGGATTTGGAGTGAGGGAGGCCCGAGCGAGGTTGTCTGAGCAAGTCCCACCGAGGGGCTAGCTGGAGAGGGGGAACGTGAGTTAGGGACCTGAGGTCCGGGAACCACGACTGAGTCGGCCACCATGGGTTATGAGAGGATGAGCTGGGGTCTCTCCAGCCTGGCCTTCCTGACTTTGTGAAGTATGGGGAAGGGGGAAAGGCGTAGGCGATGAGTCCCGTCCAGGGGAGGGAGAGCGCATCGACAGCGTACGCTCGGGGGTCCGGGAGTGGAGAGACATACATGGGGAGTCGATGGTTGAACCGTGTCGCAAATAGGTCGACCATGGGCTTGAACCAGTGGTCCCAGACAGTGGTTAGTGTCAGCTTGTTCAGGGTCCACTCTGTGTGCAGAAGGGTCCCTGACCGGCTGAGAGTGTCTGCCAGGATGTTCCGTGTCCCCGCTATGTGTCTCGCACGCACGGGGTGGTTCCCCGTGCGTGGCACCAGCGAAGGAGGGCCTCTGTCCGGAGAGAGAGGCCGATGGAGTGAGCCCCCCCCCCCCCCCCCCCCCCCCCCCCCCTTGTTGACGTAATGGGCTACCGACGTGTTGTCCGTGAGGAGGAGAACCAGTCGGTGCGAGATTAGATGCTGGAAGTGGAGGAGGGCCAGTCTGACCGCTTCCAACTCTAATATGTTGATGTGGAGGCGAGCCATCTGTGTGTCCCACATCCCCGAGGCATGACTGTCCCCCAAGTGGGCCCCCCAGCCCGAGTTGGAGGCGTCCGTGTATAGTTCGAGGGACTGAGTTGGGAGAGAGATCGGAACGCCGGTGATCAGGGTGGACGGATTGAGCCATTCCTCCGTGGCGCCCCCGAGAACCAGGGGCCGAGGGAATGGTCAGGTCCCAGCGGTCCGAGGTCTGGGACCAACGACGACGGAACTCCCTCTGCAGCTGGCGTTTGGGGACCCGACCCAGCGGAATGAGGGCAGAAAGGGACTCCATCATCCCTAAGAGGGAGGACAGAGTTCTGGCCGAGGTGTGCGAGGCTTCTCGGAGGCGCACGATGAGGTCCACAATCCGGGCGGACCTCTCCGGGGTCGGGGCGACCTTCATGGTAATCGTGTCGAAACTCATGCCCAGGAAAGAGAACCTCTGACTGGGAATAAGTTCGCACTTGAGGGGTTGGTTACAAACCCCAAGGTGGAACAAGGCTGAGGAGGCGGGTGGTGTGGGCTTGGCACTGAGCCTGGGAGGAGGCTAGGACAAGCCAGTCGTCGAGGTAAACCAGGAGGCGAATGTCCTCCTGCCTGGCCAGGGCGGCCATCTCCTTGACAACCTTCGTGAAGAGGAAGGGTGCCAGGGAGAGGCCAAAGGGGAGAGCTTTGAACTGGAACACCCGAGCTTGCCAGACAAACCGGAGGTAACGTCTGTGCGCCGGGTGAATAAGGATCTGGAAATACGCATCTTTCAGATCTATGGAGGTCGCCCAATCTAGGTGGTGAATGGAGTCTCTGATCTGGGAGGGTGTGTCCATCTTGAACTTGGTATGTCTTAGGAACTTGTTGAGGGGAGAAAGGTCGAGGATGGGCCTCCATCCCCCCGAAGGTTTGGGGATCACGAACAGGTGGGAGTAAAACCCCGGGGTGGGGCGGGAAAACTTCTGCGATGGCCCCTTCTTCTGTAGGAGTTCGAGGACTTCCAGGCGGAGGGCGTCCGCCTGGGCAGGTGGGGGGTCGCTGGGGACGGAGGAGGAAAACGCATGAGGGGAGGGCGACCGTGAGCCCAGGGTAGGCGAAACCCGTCCTGAAGCACCGACACTACCCAGGGGCTGAGGCCCATACGTCGCCACTGGCGGGCATGCCGGGAGAGGTTGCCCGCCAGGGGAGCCGATGGTCCCGGGGGGAAGGGGTACAGTGGGGGCCGGTGTCTTGCTGGGCAGGTTGTGCCAGTTCCATGCCCCCTACAGGGTGTCCTCCAGTCACCTGCGGGCCGTGCTTGCTGGCCGAACCGAAAATTCTGGCGAGGTTTCGGTTTAGGCCTCTGCGTGTTAAGTGGGCGCTTGGCGGCCCGGCGGTGTGAGATGGGGCTTGACGGGGATACGGAGTGGGCCTGTTGGCCCTGGGGTAAGACCGAAAGGGGGGTCTGGGAAGGGCGTGGCTGAGGCCGGGGGGCGAAGGACGCCGCCTGCTTGCGTTCCTCGAGTGAGAGAGACATAGCCGAGGTGGAGTACTTGCCAAAGAGCGAGTGATCCTGGCCCGGGACACATCGTAGGGATGCCCTGGGTGCCGGGGAGAGTGAGGAGCGTGCAATCACCGCGTCTCTAGCCACAAGCAGACAATTAAATGGCTTGTTGCTGCGCTGTCCGCCGCAGCCGACAAGTGATGCGATATCCTGTTGACTAGGTGTCGCATGAAGGGATCGCTGAATAAGCGAGGTTCGTCCTGGTGTGGTTCGGAGTTTTGTATCCGAAGGCCCTAGGACGGCGCTGTCATCCCCAGGCCAGAGTACCTCCGCCCTCTGCAAGAGCATGCTAAGGTAGGCATGCCCTGCAGTGGTGTGTAAGATGCCCATCCGGGCTACTCGGTCCCAGTCCTTTAACGCCTTAAAGGAGACAGTGGCCGAAGTAGGGGGGGGCCGGTTGGGTATCAGGCGACAATCCGATTGGGAGATGGCCCACTCCCTGGTGGCGGATTGTCAGCAAAGAGGGAGGTAACAGGGGTGCTTCCTACGGGTCCCAAGTAGGGCGCCGAAAGGGGCCGCATTGGGTGCCGGGGGAAGGTCTTGACCCGGCGTGGGGACGGCGTCTGCACCCCTGGCGCGTTTCGCCGGACTCTCCCACAGTGAAGTGAGGGACTGAGGTGCTACAATCCTGGGTCTTGAGTGTTGGGCTGGGGGCGGCCCAACGATCTCAGGGAAGGCCAAGATATCGGCAGAGGGAGGGGCGTCCCTCGACACCAAGTCCGGTCGAAACCGTTCAATGGTGTTTATGTCATAAAGCGATGAGAAGAGGTCCTCATCGTAGTCCTCCTCAGGCTGTGGGGAGTCTAATTCCTGGGAAGGGAGGTCTTCCTCAGGAGGCAAGTGCGCGGGTGCGCGAGGGTCCCGCCCTGGTAGGGTGGTGGTGGTGGTGGGGGGGGGGGGGGGGGGGAGGGCGGGACCCTCGTGGCTCTATACTCGGCAGACGGGCTAGGGTGGGAGAGCCCGGACTGCCGATCGGACAGCGCCCGAAGTGGGAGACCCAGGTCGACCCAAGTCTGTGAGGTTGGGTGCCACAATCGACCAAATAGTTGTATAGTTGTTCAGGTTGGGTGTGGGTATTGAGCCACTGGTCCCTCTCGGGGGCATAGAGCCACTGGTCCCCGGGGAGATAAGCGGGCTGTGGCGGCCCAGAGTACTGTGCAGGGACTCGCCGGGGACGGGGTAACCTGGGGCAGCAGGGGGGGGAATAGTAATCGACCGTGGTATGTGGTTCCCCCCCCCCCCCCCCCGGGAGCGTGCCGGGCCCCAGAGGAATGGGGCAGGTTACCCGTGGTCCCGCTGGTAGATCCTCTCCCCCCGGAGGAACGGGACCGAGGACGTTGCCCAAGTGGGGGGCCGAGTAGGTCGGGGCCCCCAACGTCCTGAACCCCTAGGGGAACCTGCGACGGGCGAGCGGGGTTGGTCGGCCGTCTTTGTGTATGTTTCACAACCGGTGGATGCACTCGGTGTTCCCATACGCCCAGAGTTATGGACATGTGCATGGTCGTGCCAAGACGTGGCCATAACACTGCATCCGGAGCTAACAGGACGCTCCTCGTGCAGGGGGGTGTTGGCTGCACCTGTGCACGGAGGGGGAGAGCGTCGTGAGACGGCGAGTCCAGATGGGGGGAAGAAGTGGACCCGCATGTCTCATAAATGCGAGTGACGGGTGGGGGTTCCAGCCCAAGGCCGTCACCCGTGCCTGTCCGCGGCCCGGCAAAGGTCCCCGGGGGCCGGGGGTCGCGTGACTCGGCATAGTAAGGTGATGAGTGAGTAAGTGCAGGAAAGCTAGAAGGCAGGGTGGCTGGGGGCGAAGCGGACTCCCGCTGGGATGTTTTGGCTAGAGGGGGTCCCTTAAGTGGGGCCTTGCCCTTAGATTTCCTGGGCATGTCGAAGGAAAGGCACTTAGCAATAGCCGCCGGTTGCCTTCTAGCTTTCGAACGCAACGGTCGTGCGTCCGTCGGTTGGGTAGAGGAGGGGAGATTCCCCCGCGTCCCCTCCGCGGGAGGGTCATCTCCAACTACCGCGGCCGCCCGTTCTCCCAAGGAGAGAACGGTTCGCTCGGGGTTGGAACCAACTCGTGGGTCCTCCGGGAATGAGTGCGAACCCTGCACGTCAGAGTTGTTGCTCGACCCAGCCGAGTCCTTCACCATATTGGGCGATGGCGCCGAGCGAAACCGGAGCACACGATCGTAAGCGAGAGAGACACGACGGTCGATCGAGGGGAATAACTAGGGCAATCGATCGATCGTGCGCACACAAAAAATAAATGAACAACGTACACAATGGAAAATAAGGTAAACAAGTCCGTACAGGGACACAAAGCGCAGCAGAAATGGCGAAACTGCGCGTGAGAAGCGACCGTGGCGTGGCCCAAAGTGCTGAGTAACGCCACGTGTAAATACCAGGACGACGGTCGATCGCGATCGTTGAGGACACGAAGGCGAGCGAGAATTTATGGCAAATGAGGGAAGGGGGCAAAGGAAATAAAATTGTGGACGAAAAAAAGCCCCTGTAAAATACTGGGGGATAAGTTGGTGACAAGAGGGGGAGACCGGCGCAAAACAAGATGGCGACGAGACTGGAAGATGGCGATGAGACTGGCTCACGATCGTCGCACAGGAGGTTGTGGAATCGTGGAATAAATGACGGCGAGCGAGAAAACGGAATTTAGTGGCGACTGGCCGAAGGCGATTGAAAAGGGAAGGCCGATGGATAAAGAGAGGCACCGAACCAGCAATGAACGCGGCGATGGAAAATGCCAATCAAGCTGAAACGGTGACGCGGAATGCAGAACCGGGAGCACACAATCGCGAGAAAATTCCGAAAATAAGGTTAGAATGCTAGCCCACCGATAACCTCACACGTCAAGATACTCTGAGGGATAAGCACAAGCCACAAATAAATGAGTTCAGAATGCGAACACAGCAATCTTTACACAAAGGCAAAGTATAGGCGAGACAGAGCACAAGACTTATCTTGCTTGGGTGACAGGCCGAAAGAATGACGTACAGTACACGAACTTCGGCATCTTCCGTAGGCGGAAGTAGGGTGGGCATCACGTGACTATCTTATGACTGCATTGGCCACAAAACTTCGGCCTGACAGAGCTGACTGACAGCCGTTTAATGCTATGGTCTGACATGGTATAGTATACGACGCCAAATACATTTTTAACTTCCAACTATACTGCTACAAAAACAATAAATCTTGTAAAACTTGAAAAAGAAAAAAGAAAAAAAAAGCTTCTGGCATTATGCAGTGGACAAGCAGAAATCCATTTTAGAAACTAGTGGAATTGAAAACTTTCCTCTCGCACATTCTGTGTGAGAACAACTGTTCTACCAGCAGGTGGCCTGGGTCCTGACCTTGAGGGAGACGTGGCTGATGGGGATGGGGGGCACGCAGTGGGAGGCGGCCTCCAGGAAGGTGTGGATGGAGCTGGGCTGGCAGTCCTTCTGGGGGGCGTGGCTGCCACTGCAGAAGAAGGGCAGCAGGTTCTGGCCCAGTGCCTGCTGGTTCTTCTCCGACAGGATCTTCCACACCCGGGGCAGCAGGTCCAGCCACGAGCTGTGCGCCAAGTCCGTGTTGCTGTGGCACAGCTGTGTCAGCGCCGTCAGGTACTGCACCGTCTGCCAGGGGAAGGAAAATGACTGTCATACCTTCTCCAGGTGTTAGGTCACCGCAGACAACAACACTGGGGATCAACTGGGAACAGAAAGCAGCTACAGTCTGCCAGGGGAAGGAAAATGACTGTCATACCTTCTCCAGGTGTTAGGTCACCGCAGACAACAACACTGGGGATCAACTGGGAACAGAAAGCGGCTACAGTCTGCCAGGGCATTTGTTTTCTTTTTTTCTTCTCAGTGTCACATTTTTTTTTACTGGCTCTCAGGTGTTACTTTTTTTTCTTCTTCTTTCTTTTTTAAGATCTGTAGCCCTTTATTTGATCAATAGAAAGAATCACGTATAGTGTCACAAATCGATTCATCAGTAGTAACAACTAGTTGAATGTTGTTTTGAAGGGTTAAAAATGTAAAAAAAAAAAAAACGGAAATCTTTCAGTCTTGTGTTTTGCCCATCATTTTTGTCTGCAGGGCATCTTAGTCCTGTGTCAGCCATGAAAATTGTTCTACCAAGACTGGAAAACTGCTGCAGCTTGCAAAGAATTTGAAATGGTACAGTACATGGTGCCCGAACAATTATTAACTCACACACATGTAAAACTTTATAAATGCATACATACATTTACACCCCATCCCCACCCCACCCCACACTCTTTTCCTTCACACACATACTCTCACTCATACAAATCACACACTGTACACCTCACCTGTCCTCCATCCCCCTTCTCAGAATTAGGCGTCAATGTGTCACATTTTTCAATGGAAAACATCTGGATGGCATGAGGATGAAGTGCTTCATTTCATTCTTCGACAGAACATTCCCTTGATTTTTCATACATTCACACATTTGTAGTAACTAATTAAACCGTCATCTTATTCCATATGGAGAAAGACACTTTATGTCCCAAAGTGAGAGGACACCGCACTCGATCAAGTCATGCTGTATATAGCCCATCAGACCAAACTGCATTAACCCTTTCCTTGCCAGCTTTCCATCGGCCGCAACTAGCTGAAACCTACGTTTGAAACAGAGTGACTATGGGTACTAGATTTACAAGGCTGTAACTGCTGAACCAATTAATGTCATTAATACACCATTTATAAATGACAAAGCACGCATCTATTCCATGTACTATTAAAGTACTAGAGGAAACCTTCGAAGAAAATACATGCAAAAGTTACAAACTGATATCATAGCATGCTCGTAGTGCCAGGTTGTCACTCTGTGGCATTCTGACTGCAAGGTGCTATGCCCCTGCTGTGATGATGAAGTGGTTAAATGCCAGTCACAGCATTTGTTAGTGTTGAAACTACTAGCTCATCAGCAGCTAGTCATCTTTTACTGCAAACAATTCATTTTTTTTTTTTTCCTTCAGTCACAAGCTGGGGGCCAGCTTCAAGAGTCGATGTATAAACAATACTCTCTGCCAAATCTGCACCACACTTTCGTCACATAGAAAAATGGAGGGGGTGCAGTGGTGGTCAGGGGCACACACAAACAGAAGCAATAATTCTGTTCACAGACTTTACGACCATCTATTACATGTTACTAAAGCAACACATCCACCGACCTTGATCTCGCGACAGGAGTCTAAGAACTTGTTTCTGACGTTGCAGCAGTGACTGCAGGCTCTGTTTGGGGGTGCTGCCCTCCCCCTCCATCTCCATCTTCTTCTCCAGCTTCTCTATCTCCTCCTGAAAGAACAGCTGAACTCAAATCCAATGTGAAAATCGATGAAGTGTGTTTGTATCCCATAGCATGGTCAGAGAAGGCCTCAGGCAAGAACAGCATGGCAAAAATAAAACGTCTCTGTGTATATGCACATAACTTTGTGACTTTTTGTGTGTGTGTGTGTGTGTGTGTGTGTGTGAGAGAGAGTGGGAGCGTGTGTGTTGTGTGTGTGTATGTGTGCGCGTGTGAGTGTGTATGTGTGTGACGGAGAGAGAAGGAGAGAGCATGTGTGCGCGCGCGTGGATGCGTGCGAGTATGTCTGTGCGTATGCACAAATAAGTAATAAACTATGGAGAGGTGGGAAAAGGAAGGGTACTGATGTGGGCAGTGTGAATGGTGAGGAGGAAGGATGGAAACAGGTGGATGAAGAGGTTTAGGGGTGGAACTGTAAATCATTTATGATACACTCATTTCCTTCCGCTTACAGAATGGGGAGTTTTTTATTACTCCCTGTTTGGCTAGTATACTTCCCATGTCAGACTATAGCATTCAATGGCAGTCAGTCAGCTCTGCCAGGCCGAAATTTTTTGTGGCACATGCAGTCATCATAAGACAGTCACGTGACGCCCACCCCACTTCCGCCAACGGGAGACGCCGATGTTCGCTTCCTGTACCTCAATCAGCAAGGCCTGTGCGCAAGGTAGCCCAAAGGACCTTGGCGCTAGAGGGGAAGGTAGGGTGGGCATTAGAGTCTGACATATAGTAAGTATACTAGCCAAACAAGGAGTATAATAAAAACTCCCCATTTTGGCGTCATATACTATACCATGTCAGACCATTGCAGAATTTAAAGGAATAAGAGGAGGGCCGAGCGCGCCATAGTGGTTCTTGGGGTTAACCGATATGGCTGCACTGGCCGCCACAAAGGCAATCCCTTTAGAACCGTAAGCCCTGGACATGCGGATTCCCTTAACCCTCTTCAGTATGCACTTCTCTGAGCTTAGTTACACCGAAAACCGTCGGCAAGGTAAGTAGTAACTCCGTATTTTGAACATGGTTACCCAATTAAAAAATCAATTTAAAAGAGAGGAAAGAAAATAACGAAATGAAAATAATTTTTAAAATTCCTACGAATATATATGTTGCTATATCGTAAGTTTGAAGAATGTCACATGAGCCATTTACTCGGGAAAAAAAAAAAAAATCTTCTTCAGAACTTTCTTCCGAATTGTTGTTCATCATACCTGGAACTTCATCCCAGTCGAAATCTAGGTCACTCTAAGCTTCATTACCCAGCACTTTCACTAAGTCTTATGCCGTAAATCCTACAAAACACAGTATCTCCATCACTAAATCTCATTATAGAACAGCAGAACTCAAGGTTAGCCACGGTGAAAACGGCATTTCGACCTCTCAAACTTTAAAAAATTCGAAACTCGAGAACCACGGCACGTATCGACTCGCGGTTTTTTGCAAACGGAAGTAATGGCCACAGGAAGAAGGAAGTCACGTTCTCGCGAGACTTCCTTTTCTACAAGAAACATGGCGGCGCCCATTGTTGCCACGTGTTTTACCGGGCGCTGGCGGGCGCTCAGCGTTTTGGCTGTGTGATTTCCGGCCGGGCGCTAGCGGGCGCTCAATGGTCAAGAGGGTAAATAAAGGTTTATAAAGGGGTTTTCCGAACGCCAGTAGGCTGCCTCCAGGAGATGGCGCAAGGGGACAGAGTGCTGGAACGCTGCAGAAGTGGCCAGTGCTCTGACCTCCTGGGCCCGGGGAGAAGGGACCGGGAGATCCTTGTACGCCTGTACGTAGGCAGATCTCACCGTATTGGAAAGCCACCTAGAGATAGTGCCAGCCGAGATGTCTTTCTTATTATTGGGGTTGATAAAAATAAGGAGACGTCTTTGGGAAGAGCGCCGCCTGGGGCATGAGTGTTCCCAGTAGTATCTCAGGCGTCTAGCACAAGAAAGAGGTCCCAAAGAGGAATGCGCCTAGGGGACTGAGCTTCCCGCAGGGCACCCCACTAGATACCTCTCTGAGAAGAAGAAGTCATTCTCAAGAGAAGGGCCGCTGAGATGGCGGATGGTGGTGCAGACAGCCGACCTGTAGCCCCGAATGGAGCTAGCAGTGAGCTTAAGAGAGAGGAAGATAGGTGGGACAGGAAATTGCCTATATGAACGTTGGAAGGGTGGTTGTAGGGAACAGAGATATCCAAGCACCAAGCGACCATCTCTCCCATCAGTAGTTGTAGAGGGACTCAGTGCTGGCCCTACGTGAGGCAGAGGCCAAGTCACGTAGTCCTTGCGAGGCCCCTGCCCCTGCAAGGGTGTCTAGGATGGACTGGGATCTGTCCGAGAGGGAGGTAGGGGCAGATGCTCGCACTTGGGCTGGCATAGGAGCCAGGCGTGTAGGCGAAGCATCTGGGGGATGGAGTGAGGGAGGCCTGAGTGGGGCTGCCTCAGCATGTTCCACCGAGGGTTTAACTGGAGGGGTGGAACATGAGTTAGAGACTTGAGGACTGGAAACCAGGACTGGGTCGGCCACCCAGGGGTTATGAGGATGAGCCTGGGTCTTTCCAGCCTTGGCTTCCTGATCACCTTGTGGAAATGGGGAGGGGGGGAAAAGGCGTATGCTATGAGGCCCACCCAGGGAAGGGAGAGCGCATTGACCGCATACACTCAGGGATCGGGGACGGGAGAGACATACATCAGGAGATGACGGCTGAACCAGGTCGCAAAGTGGTCAACCGTGGGCTTGAACCAGTGTTCCCACACTGCAGTCAGTGTCAGCTTGTTGAGGGTCCACTCTGTGTGCAGAGGGGACCCTGACCGGCTGAGGGAGTCTGCCAGGATATTGCATGTCCCAGCTATGTGTCTCATGCGGAGGGTGATTCCCCGCACATAACACCATCGAAGGAGGGCCTCTGTCTGCAGTGAGAGGCCGATGGAGCTCCCCCCCCCCCCCCCCCCCCCCCCCCCCCCCCTGCTGACGTGAGGAGGAGAACCAGTCGGTGAGTGACGAGATGTTGGAAGCAGAGGAGGGCCAGCCTGACCGCTTCCAATTCTAAGACCTTGATGTGGAAACGTGCCATCTGCGCATCCCACACTCCCGAGGCATGACTGTCCTCCAAGTGGAACCCCCAGCCCAAGTTGGAGGCGTCCGTGTAGAGTTCCAGTGGCTGAGTTGGGAGAGAGATGGGAACCCCAGTGGTCAGTGCGGATGGATTGAGCCACTCCTCCATAGCACAACTGAACCAGTGGCCGAGGGGAATGGTCTGGTCCCAGTGGTCGGAGGTCTGTGACCAATGTTGACGGATCTCCCTCTGAAGCTGGCGCTTGGGGACGTGACCCAGGGAATGAGGGACGAGAGAGACTCCATCATCCCTAGGAGAGAGGTCAGGGTTCTGGCTGAGGTGGGATGCCCCTCGGAGACGGGAGATGAGGTCCACTATCTGGGCGGACCTCTCCGGGGTAGGGGAGACCTGCACGGAGATGGTGCCGAAACTCATACCCAGGAAGGAGAACCTCTGATTGGGAGTGAGTTCGCACTTGTTGGGGTTGGTGACGAACCCCAGTGTGGAACAGAGGCTCAGGAAGCAGTTGGTGTGGGCTTGGCACTGGGCCTGGGAGGGAGCCAGGACAAGCCAGTCATCCAGGTACACCAGGAGGCAAATGTCCTCCTGTCTGGCCAGGGAGGCCATCTCCTTGACAACCTTCATGAAGAGGAAGGGTGCCAGGGAGATGCCAAAGGGGAGGGCCTTGAAATGGAACACCCGACCCTGCCAGACGAACCAGAGGAAAATCATCTGTGGGCTGTGTGAATGAGGATCTGAAAGTAAGCGTCTTTCAGATCTATGGAGGTAGCCCAATCGAGCTGATGGATGGAGTCTCTGATCTGGGTGGGAGTGTCCATCTTGAATTTGGTGGGTTTGAGGAACTTGTTGAGGAGAGAAAGGTCGAGGGGGGGGGGGGGGGGGGGGGGGGGGGGGGGGGGGGGGGGGGGGCGATAGGGCTAGGGGGGGGGGGGGGGGGGGGGGGTGTTGTTGCAAGGGTTGTGCCTGATCCAAGTCCCTCCTGGGTGACTCCCCTAGTCACCTTCGTGGCCATCTGCTGGCCGAACCGAAAATTCTGTTGGGGAGGTTTCGGTTTTGTCCAAGGGGGATTATGAGGACGTTTGGCGGGCCCTGTGGTGTGGGATGGCGCCTGCCTGGGATAAGGTCTGGGCCTGGAGAAGGCAGGGCAGGAACGCAATGGGGGCCTAGCAGGGCGTGGCGGTGGCACTGCCTGCTTGCATTCCTCGACAGATTGTGATATGATGGCCATGGAATAGTCGCCAAAGAGCGACTGGTCCTGGCCCGGGACGCACCACAGGGATGCCTTGAGCGCCAAGGAGAGAGTGGACCGTGCCAGTATGGCATTTCTTGCTACCAACAGACATTTAAAATGGCTCCTGGCTGCGCTGTCTGCCTCAGCTGAAAGGTGATGCGAGATCCTGTTGACCAGGTGTCGCATAAAAGGATCGCTGAACAAGCGAGAATCCATCTCCTGGTGTGTCTTGGAGCCTGAGTCCGAGGACATTGGGACGACGCCATCCTCCTCCGGCCAGAGAGTACCTCTGCCTGCTGCAGGAGCATGCCTAGAGGCGACAAGGTTCCCCGGGGGCCGAGGGTCATGTGACACAGCATGATAGAAAGAAGTCTCGCTGTGCATGGGAAAGGTAGAAGGCAAGCTGGCCGATGGAGAAGGAGAATTTCGATGAGAAGATTTGACTTGGCTCTGCCCTTTGAGGGGAGCCTTGCCCTTAGATTTTCTGGGCAGGTCAAAAGAAAGACATATATTAATGGTGGCCGCTTGCCTTGTAGCTTTTGGACGCAGCGATCGTGCATCCAGCGGTCAGATAGAAGAGGAATGGTCACGCGTCCCCTCCACGGAAATGTCTTCTCCATCTACCTCGGCTGTCCATTCTTCCATGGTAAGAACGGTTTACTCTGGATCAGAATTGACGCGCGGGTTCTCCGGGAATGTGAGCGACTTCTTGGAGGGCGAAGTGGCTTGACCCATCGATGTCCTTCACCATGTGGGCAATGGTGCAGAGCAAATCCGGAGCGCATGACCGCAAAGGGGAGACACGACAGTCGATCGAGAAGGAGTTAATTAAACTCGATTGGCCGTGCGGAATGGTATATGTGTGACCTTCCACCACAAAACCAGCCTTAACTTGATTTTTGAAAGTACTTCTGAGATATACACATATTTAAAATCTAAAGATTTTACTGATTTATTTGATATAAAAATGAACGTTATAGGGCAAAAAATAAGAAAGTTATGGTAATTTCAAGTGGATTACTGTGTCGACGGCCATTTTGAGAAAACGGCTTCTAAAGTTTTTGCTATCATCTCCAGCATATTTTCCTTAGCAACGGCATATGGGGGAGTTTTTATCATACTCCCTGTTTGGCTAGTATACTTACTGTGTCAGACCACAGCATTCTATGGCAGTTAGTCAGCTCTGCCAGGCCAAAGTTTTGTGGCAAATGCAGTCATAAAATAGTCGCATGACGCCCACCCTACTTCCTCCAACAGAAGTTGCCGATGTCACTTCCCAAACCTCATTCAGCGAGGTCTGCGCACAAGAAACCCCGAGAACCCTGGCGCCAGAGCAGAAGGTAGGGCAGGCATTAGAGTCTGACACGGTAAGTATACTAGCCAAACAGGGAGTATAATAAAAACTCCCCATTTTGGCGTCATATGCTATACCGTGTCAGACCATAGCAGAATTTAAAGGAATTGGAGAAGAGCAGGTGCCCTAGTGGTTCTTGGGGTTAACCGTTATGGCTGCATTGGCCGCCACAAAGGAGATCCCTTTAGAACCGTCTGCCCTGGTCATGCGGAGATCCCTTAACCCGTTCACTGCCTGAAAAATTTTACAAACAAAGGCTTTCCCAGTGCCAGGGAAATCTAATGATTTGGGGGTAATAATTAACAAAAAATTCTAGCTCAGAAACTACAAAAGATATAAAAATGAAATATATATGATTTTTGAAGGAAATTGAATGGAGATTTTGAATCTGGGCTTCTGTTTTAATTTTGATCATAAAAAAAATATTTAGGCATTTAGATTTGGATAGATTTTTTTGCACGATCAAAAACATATGTATTTACCACTACAGCTTCACATCCAAAAAAGAACACAGAGCAAAAAAGTTGAAAATAAAGTTGATATTGTCACACTACACCTGTAAATGAAAGCAGAACAGTCTAGAAGTCTATCAAGACGCTCACACCTCATGCAGACAGGTCAGTCCACGACCACGCCCCCCTCCCCCCACCACGCCCCCTTGCTGGACTTCAACCCTCTTTCTTTCACTCTCTCCTCTTCCCCTACCGTTCCTGCTGCCCGTGTCACGCTGCGAGCAGCAGGCCGCGCTCTCCCCTCTCGCGCTGACTAACACGTCGCTGGCTACTCGCACACAGTGCAGAGTACACACTAGGCTGGCTCGTTCGACGCTGGTAACCAAGTCAGCTGAATACACTCTTGCGCAGCACGACTCAATAACTGACGAATATGGTCGGCAATTCCATCACTATCATCATCTCACCTTCATGCTCGAGTGAGTCGTTGAATAAAGATTATTACCTTTGTCAAAAAAGATTAGCAGAGCTTGCTCAGCTGTGTAAGTACGCTGATTTGGTCGCTACACTCGTCGAAGGTTGCGCCGCCATCTTTGCAAGCGACAAAGCGCTGGCTGGTCATCCAGTCAGTGATGAGGAAAATGGTCTTTCCCCTCACGTGTGGTCATTTGCATATCATTTTAATACTGCAGACATATAAGACTTACTACGCACACTCTATTTCAGTCATTTGATAGGAATAGTAACGAATGAAAATTCAAGAAAAATGCATGACGTCAGTGGACGGCCCATAGGCACTGGAAGTACATTTTTTTACTGCGGCGTCAGCTGACGGCTTAAAGGCACTCAACGGGTTAAATAAAAGCTTATAAAGGGGTTCTCCGAACGCCAGTAGGCTGCCTCCAGGAGATGGCGCACGGGGACAGAGTGCTGGAATGCTGCGAAAGCAGCCAGGGCTCTGACCTCGTGTGCCCGGGTGGATAGGACGGGGAGATCCTTGGACGCCTGGGCGTACGCGGATCTGACTGTCTGAAAGAGCCACCTGGAGATGGTACCAGCCGAGATGTCTTTCTTATTGTTGGGATTGATGGAAATAAGTAGACGTCGCTGGGAAGAGCGCCTGGGGCACAAACGTTCCCAGTAATATCTGAGACACCTGGAAGGGCACAGGTCCATGTCTCCCCCACTTTCCCCGCTTCCAAGGATATCCGCCAGCGAGAGCGGATGACGAGGGAAGGGGAGGGAGTGCCTGGTTCCTGATTCTTAGCTAAGAACTCGGGAAGGAATTTGAGAGAGACAGAGCCGTCCCTGTCGAAGGCAATGTCTCTGGGGTCCCCGCTGATAGTGTGGATCTCGCTCCGCCTTCTGGCCGAAGCCAGGGTGAGGAGAAAGGTGGTCTTCATGGACAGCAGGTCAAAGGATAAGGTGGAGATAGGCTCGAAGGGGGGTTTTCTGAGAGCGTCAAGGATGATAACAGATCCCAAAGGGGAATGCGCCTGGCCCAAAACTTTGGACTTAAGGGGGGGGGGGGGGGGGGGGGGGGGGGGGGGGGGTGCAGGAGGTTGAAGATGTAAAAACTGGGAACTTGAAATTAAAAAAATATATTACAGATATGAAAACTCTTCACTGGCTGCATAAGGGAACCATCGCAATCCCTTTTAAAGGCAGATATATTTGTATTGTAGAGCAGGCAATACAAATATATCTGCCTTTAAAAGGGATTGCGATGGTTCCCTTATGCAGCCAGTGAAGAGTTTTCATATCTGTAATATATTTTCTTAATTTCAAGTTCCAAGATTTTACATCTTCAACCTCCCCCCCCCCCCCCCCCCCCCCCCCCCTTCCCTTAAGTCAAAGTTTTGCCAAGTCATTACTATGAAGACAATTTAGTTGTTGGCCTGCGCTTGTTTTCCCCCCACTATTAGATTGTTCGTCTTTGTATTTGTCTGACTTTATTCAAGTTTAAAAGGATGTGCCAGTCTTGAATAAAAGTTACTCTGGGTTTCCTTATGGGAGCAAAAAAACTACCCCACTTGTTTACTTGTTTAGCGCAAGCCTCACTGAACAAGTCAAGAATGCAAAACACAAGCAATCTTTACACAAAGGCAGAAGTATAGGCGAGACAGAGCACAAGACTTATCTTGCTTGGGTGACAGGCCGAAGGTGAATGAGGTACAGGAAGCGAACATCGGCGTCTTCCGTTGGCGGAAGTAGGGTGGGCTTCCCTGACTGTCTTATGACTGCATTTGCCACAAAAACTTTTGGTCTGGCAGAGCTGACTGACTGCAGTTGAATGCTATGGTCTGACATGGTATAGTATATGACGCCTAACTGTATTTTCTACATGTTTTCTCACACTGGCATATCATCTAATTGTGTACTTTCACTTTCTTTCTAATGGTCCAGTTAAGAAATGATTTCCAGAACAAATGCCTAAGATAGGTATTTTTTTTTGTTTGCTTTTTGTTTTTATAAGAAGTGAAAAGGAGAGAAACAAAATGTAGTATTTGAGCATACATATACACATTGTGTGCAAGTTAACATGTGTGTGTACGCGTGTGTTCGTGCGCATGTGTGTGTGTGTGTGTGTGTGTGTGTGTGTGTGTGTGTGTGTGTGTGTGTGTGTGTGTGTGCGTGTGTGTGTATGTGCGTGTGCGTGTGTGTGTGTGCACCTCATACCAATCAGGAGTCTGCATGCACAAGGACATGCACATAATATGGATGTGTACTACACACAGTTTTGCACATACACATATGTATATACGTGTGCATGCAATGTGAGAATATGTGATGTGAAAGCATGTGTTAATATTGTTACCCCTGCTCAAATTATGATTAAATTAATCTCTAAATTTCTTAACTTTTTGCACAAATTTCTCACACACACACAAACATATGTGCCACTGTTGTGTTACTTTCAAGGCAATCAAAGATAACCAGCATATATCTTACAATATCTGCTATGTAAATCTTACTTTAGTATACTGGATGTATTAATCTCAAACATCATAGACAAAACACTTATGCACACGACACATTCAAAAGAATTCCACATTTGAAATTCTAATGCTTTGCATTACAGTTTGCATATATTTCTGTCTAATAAAACTATTTCTTCAATATTGTGCCTTTTCAAATTCATTTTTAAACTTGTTCCACGCTTCCTCAAAATGGTTGACTCCAACCACAACTGGTACAGGTCATCAGATGACAAGGCAAACATACCTCTCTGGCATCGGCGGGTGGATCGACACTCCACATCCATGTTCTCCTCCTTAATGTGCATGATGGGTTGCGAAGGTGGCGCGCTCCTGGCTGTCGGCCATGTTGATCACTGAGGAGGCCGAGGGCAGCAGGTTCATGGGAGATGAGCTCTGGATGGCCGTGCCACTCACCGCCACCATCATCAGCAGCTGTAACCATGGAACCACGCAAGAGTTGTGTGTTAATGAACTGTACTCTGACTGCTTTATCCAGCACTTTGTTGTCCCAACTAATCACACCAAACATGGCTGTTCTACTGCATGCTTACCTAAATTCACTGTTCTATTCAGTGGGTAAGTGCTCATGTCCCTATTGCATGCTCACCTCAATGCAGTTTTATTCAGTGGTAAGTAAGTACTCATGTTTTTACTGCATGCTCACCTCAAGGCACTGTTTTATTCAGTGGTAAGTACTCATGTTTTACTGCATGCTCACCTCAATGCACTGTTTTATCCAGTAGTGAGTGCCCATGTTCTCTCCCAGTTCTGAGAGCAGACAATGTACATCAGCCGATCAAACACTCGTCGAGCAATGCTTCGGTCAAACACCTGTGAACAGAGAAAAAAAAAAGTTTTACGTCAAACATCAATGCATGTTCACTTCATGACAGCAGCGTTGCTGCATGTGTGAAGCCAACTGCCTTGGGAAAGCAGAATAAGTAATGTTGTTTTGGTAGAGGGTTTGGAAGAAAGATGCCTCCCCTCTCCTCCCTGAAATTATGGTGATGATAAGTGGGCACATCTCTTTTCTAAAGAGAAACAGCCTGATACACATGGACAATTGGTTTATATCAATTTCACTCTTTTCATTTTAACATGCCGATCAGCTACACCATTTTTCCTTCTTTGTAACTTCTCTCCCCTAAAAATGACTGATGTATTAAAAAAAAAGAAAAGTTAAAATAAAAATCATGGATGGCAGCTGTGTGTGTTGGGACTAAGCTGCATATGCTGTATACACTAGAGAGAGGTGAGGTTGTACCTCCACGCTGTACACACTAGAGAGAGGTGAGGTTGTACCTGCACACTGTACACACTAAAGAGAGGTGAGGTTGTACCTCCACGCTGTACACACTAGAGAGAGGTGAGGCTGTACCTGCACGCTGTACACACTAGAGAGAGGTGAGGTTGTACCTCCACGCTGTGCACACTAGAGAGGTGAGGTTGTACCTGCACGCTGTACACACTAGAGAGAGGTGAGGTTGTACCTGCACGCTGTACACACTAGAGAGAGGTGAGGTTATACCTGCACGCTGTGCACACTAGAGAGAGGTGAGGTTGTACCTCCACGCTGTGCACAGAGAGAGGTGAGGTTGTACCTGCACGCTGTACACACTAGAGAGAGGTGAGGTTGTACCTCCACCTGTGCACACTAGAGAGAGGTGAGGTTGTACCTCCACCTGTGTACACTACAGGTTTCATACCAATTAGTCAAAACAAAATTCCATACTTTTTCCATACCTTTCCAAGACCTCAGCAATATTTTTCCATGACCAAAATCCAGGACTAAACCCCACCCCATCTCACCTCCGACTCCCCCCTCAACCTTCATATTATATATGCATGCTTCACACACACACACACACACACACACACACACACACACACACATTATACACACACACACACACACACTCATATACACTCAAAAATGATACACACAAATGGAAGTGAACACAACAGAATGAACAATTCACTTACCAATCAATGAATTATGGTCACACTGCCAGCACTTGAATCACACCATCATTTACAGTCACAGTTCCTTTACCATTAGATGTAATTTAAAATTTACACAAATCCACTCACACCTGAAAATGTATCTTGAACCCAGTTTTACTTTTTGATTTCTTCCACTTTCTCATTTATCAGACTTAAGCAGGTCTTTCACACAAATTTCCAGTTTCCTCTTCTTTGTTCACACTGCCAGCACTTGAATCACAGTATCATTTAACAGTCACAGTTCCCTTACCATGCAAAGAGTAGCCATTTAGATGTGATGTAAAAGTGACATAATTCCACTCACACCTGAAAATGTATCTTGATCCCAGTTTTACTTTTTGATTTCTTTCACTTTGTCATTTATCTGGGCCTCAAGAACAGAAATTTCAGTTGTCTTGTCCTTGGCAGATCTACAGAGAGCATTTGACTTTGCTATGAAGGTGAAGTTTTGCGTTCTTTCTGCTTTCTCAGCAAACTCATCAGCAGACTTAAGCAGGTCTTTGACACAAATTTCCAGTTTTCTCTTTTTTGCTTTCACTTCTTCAAGTTCATCAAGCATTGCCTTTCTCTTCCCCGCAGCCTCTTTTTTCTCCTGTTCTCTCTCTCTCTGTTCTGCCAAATACGAATTGTATCGTGATTTAGCACCGGCTGCATAAGCAAGAAGTTTTTTGCTGATTGTCACTTTGCTTGCACCCCCAACACTGGACAAGTGATCAGCAATTATTCTTAGAGCTGTGACAGTCCTCTCTTTCACATTGTCAGCTGCAACCTCCTTGTTAACAGAGAAGCCTCTCTCAACTGATGCCTGACCATGGGACAAAACCAGCACTTTTCTGACAACATTCCAAAGATTCTTCCACTCCTTGCGAGCTGACAGGACGGAGAAGAAGAATGTATCAAGTCTGTCTCTATCTCTGTCAAATGACAGAACTGCTTCAACATGTTAATTTCCTGCCATCTCAGAAGCAAAATCTCCATAGTTGTTGAGGATACTGTCACAGTCGTTGTTCTGAATGCTTCCTCTGTCCACCATATAATCAAGGCATTTCATTAACTTCTGTTTTGCTGCTGTTTTGCTTGCCACAATCTGAGCTGATTTCACCCCAATCAAGAAAGCAAACAAGACCATAGCGAATAGGTTTTTTTTTTTCAAGCAGTTTTGTCACAAGCTGGATCAGAAACCTCTTGGTATTAACCTTGATTCTTGCATAGTCTGTTTCTGAAATTGTTCCCTTTCTCCTGAGATCCTTAAGATCTCTGTTTGGAATGTATCCACAGTCAACGTTTGCAATGTCCAAATGCAGTTTACTGTCCGAAAGATCCTTGATCTCCCTTAACATACTTCCAACACTTTCCACTCTTTTAACAATCTCTGACTTCATGAACCTGCCCAGAATGTTCATCACCACCAATTTCAGGTCTTCAGCCAACAACGGCAGCATGGGTTTGTCAGTCCGATACTTGGTCAGGAAAGGTTCAATGAGACTGGCAACAGAGATGAAGATGTTCAAGCGCACTGTGAACAAAGGATCACTGCAGCTGGCTCTCACCTCACTGAATGACTTTGTCTGTGGGCATTGTTTTTTTTCACTTCACTCACAAATGTGATAACATGAGGCCACATTTCCAACGCTCTACTGCAAACGCTCACATTTTCAAGCCATTTGTGAGAACAGGATTTCTTTGGAAAAACAGAACATCCTTTCAGCTGTGTGAAGTCCTCTCTCCAAGCTGGTGAGTCCTTAAACATCCAGTAAAGAGAGTTTAATTTATGTTCAATGTCCCAGCCTTGTGTGTTGTAGGCAGACCTAAATGCATTATGCACAATGTGCAACCCACAGCTGCCGATGTTGTACAGGCTTTTTCCTGTCTCCTTCTCTATGTCATCCCAGAGAGGCGAAGCTGTACCTTCACGCTGTACACTCTAGAGAGAGGCGTCGCTGTTCCTCCACGCTGTACACTCTAGAGAGAGGTGACATTGTTCCTCCTCCAAACTTGCGTCGGATGGTAGGCCGACTGCTGAGAGATCCTGTACACACTGGAGAGAGAGAGACAGACAGACAGACAGACAGACAGACAGAGAGAGAGACACACACACAGACAGACAGACAGAGTGAAAGAGAGAGAAAGACAGACAGACAGACAGAGAGACAGACAGACAGACAGAGACAGAGTGAAAAGAGAGAGAAAGACAGAGACAGAAAGAAAGAGACAGAAAGAAAGAGAGACAGACAGACAGAAAGAGACAGAGAGAGAGACAGAGACAGAGAGAGACAGAGAGAGAGAAAGAGAGACAGACAGACAGGCAGACAGAGACAGAGTGAAAGAGAGAGAAAGAGAGAGAGAGGTGATCTTTCAGAGGGCAGTGACAGACGCTGTACCTCCACAAACTTGTGTCGGATGGGGGGCTGGTTACAGCGCAGTCCCGTCAGAAAGGCCTGCTCCAGCTTGGAGGTCAGCTCACTGCCAATCAGGCTCTCGTCCCTGCAAAGTTTCAACAGTAGATGCTCACTTCTCCCCTACTGCTGACGCTCCTGTGAGGAACAGGAATTTTTTTACTACTGTTAAGTAGTTTTATAATTTACTTGACCTCTCCAAACATTTCTACTTGATGTGGAACATCGCCACATTATCAGGTTCCAATACAAAATTGGGAGGGCAGGGAGCTAATCATGTCTCCTTGGCTGGTTAGGCCGGAAGAGTGATCGGCCTTTGTGAGTTCACTTCACTGTGCCATGTTCAAACCTTGTTCACTTTTTGCATCTCTTTCCAGCCAAGCAGGCAGAGGGGGAGAGCTGGTGTTTGAACAGGAAAATATATCCCACATCCGCTTTCCACCGTAAAATTCCTTTTTCTGTCCAAACAAAAGACGGCCTGGACTTTATGTGCCCTTTGGGGGGGAAGAGGTTCCTGGCTACGAATGTGAGCCTGACGAATCACCAGCCTAAACCAGATACTAGTCATTTGGGTTTTGTAAACATTGTTCTGAGAGTGAGGTTTTCTTGCCAGAGCATTCAGCAAGTGGTTAAATTCACTGGAGGCCAGAACTAGTGTGTAAAGTCCATGTGGGGCATCATCCGACCACACAGGTATCAGCAAGGAATATCTGGACAGCTAACTGGGCACACATTCTGGTGTCATGTCGTTCAGGTTAAATTCAGACTAATGCAGACCTATCCTGAACACAGAACAACAAGTCGTTCAGGTAAATTCAGACTAATACAGACCCCATCTGAACAGCCAAAACAAAGACAGTATGCTGGAATCTTACTTCTGTGGCTGTCATGAAAAAACTGACCAGAGCTAATATCTCCATCTGTCATGTGTGAAGGCAAATTTTTTTTTTCAGTGTAAATAATGTTATGGGTGATTAGAGAGCAAAACGAAAATTCCTGTTTTGTATTAAAAATTGTGAATGTCAAAAACATCTGTGGTAGGCTGAGCAACCCTTAATGTTTAACAAGCAGAGGAGTTTGTAAGTTGATTTTTTTTAAAAGAAAGATGACAGTCACAGAATGCACGTGTTCATGTGAGTGCATGAATGAATGTGAACTCAGCTGTAATGAGACAGATGCTGAGAACTGACAGTATGTGTGAAGCTGCCCAAAGGTGCAGGTGCTGAATGCTGACGCTGATGACAACTCCAGGCAGAATTTGCTATGTTATACTGCATTCTTTTGCTTGCTTTTGTTAGCAAACCTACTGGGCCTCTTTTGGCTCATGATCTGTCTTTCATTCTTTTCCAGACGTTTGTTTGAGGAGACAGAAGCCCTCAGGTAAATGACCTACCTTTCTCTTTATGTAGTATCTGGATAACATTATTTCTTTCACATCTTCTCTGAGTAAATCCCTTGCACCACGAGTCCATGACAGTGGTGACCCCTAGCTTTATGTGTGTGAGAGAGGGTCGGTTCACACCCATATTCTTCCTTGAAAATAATTAAATTCAGTTAACCCACTCCAAGACACATCATCGCTTCGAGGGCTTGACACGGTACTGCATGTGATGCCAAGCATGACCTCACCTGTAGATGTAGTTGACCAGGTCAAGGAACTGGGCGGTCAGCTCATGGTCGTCAGCAAAGCGCCGCTCCACGTTCTGCATCAGTTTGATGAGCAGACATGCCTTGTCCTTCACTTGGGGGGCCTGGTTGATCTCACGCTGTGTCTGACCACACACCACACCAACATCATCACATGTCCCGTCGTAACCCAAGCCAACCCACACCACACCAACATCATCACATGTCCCATCGTAACCCAAGCCAACCCACACCACACCAACATCATCACATGTCCCATCATGACCCAAGCCAAAGTAGCAGTCGTGTGTCTGACCAAACACCACACCAACATCATCACATGTCCTGTCCTGACCCCACACCAACATCATCACATGTCCCGTCGTGACCCAAGCCTAACTAGCAGTCCTGTGTATGCCACAGAATATGGTCAGGGCTTAGAATTTCTCACTGAGAAGTGTATGGAGGAATTGCTGCCAAGACTAACGAACCCAATACAACCCAAAGTACTACCTAATCTGGTATTCAACAAACATGGCAGATTACTGTACATTCAAATACTTCATCAACTGTTTTTCATTTTCTGTTGCGTGGCAGGCTTTTCCTAACAGCATCATTGACAATGTCTTTCGGGATGCTGTCTTTGGGTCATCCTAATAGTTATGTCTGAGAGCACTAGAGCTGCCAATATCCAGGAACAACAGGCTGGACCAATCCTTCAAAGAATCAACATATTCATGTGCTTCTGTGGATAACCTTGTGACCAGTGACTGCTTTTCTTCATACTTAGCTGTCAAACACAATGCCTTGTCTACTCTTGGCATCTACTCTAGCCTGAAACACGCTGTATATCAGAAATCTCACAAATTGAACGAGAGAGCTGGGAGCTAACTCTACCTTTAATCTATCAGGCATGACTGGTTTTCATTCCCACATACCGTGCACATTGCTGAACAATCCACTTGTTTTCTTGTGTAGTAGCTAAATCACTGAATCCATTAGCAACAGGCCAGCGCTCTCAGTCAGCATTTTTGAAGTTTTCTGTTCAGTTACCAACATACACAAAGACAGGATGAGGGTAGAGGGGGAGAAAAGACAAAAGACTTACAGGAAAGCGGGAGGCAGAGAAGGAAACCTGTGAAAAAGTTCTTCAGGAAAAGCAGTAGGCAGAATGGGTGGGTGAATGTGGTAAGGGTGGGCAGAGGAGGGGGGATAATCCACGCCACTGACCTTGAGCTTGACCCAGTCCTCCACCATTTTGGTGATGGCCTTCATGACCTTGTTGTCGGGAGTCTTCTCGATGAGGCCAGTGAGGATGGGTGCCGATGAAGCTTTTCTTCATGTCCTGGCTCATCACCCCCACCCTGTTCTTCACCAGGTCCAGGGCCAGGATCAGCAACTCACTGGCAGGGCTGCAGAGGCTTTTCCATTAAAGTCACACTGTGCACTCTACATCATTCTTCAGCAGTTCGCTGAACTGAATCTCAATGAAATTCCTCCACTGTACAAAATATCAAGAACCATCAAACTGGACTGATCTAAACAATACAACTTGACTGATCTAACAACAGAGTTCCACTGCTGATGAATGAATACCGACCAATCTGACTAAAAACCAGTTGTAGTTCAAACAATAAAATCCAACTCGTAGACAAATATTAACAATTCTGCAAACCAAAAATCTGTTTTATACAGAATGACAGACTTTTCTCTTGAAATCCAGGTGACAGAGAGACGAAGACAGACAGCAGGGGGGAGGGACTTACTGGGCGTGGCCTCCTGACTGGTGGGTTGCAGGTGCTCCCGTGCCATCTTGTGCATGACCTTCATGAAGGTGGTGATGAGGCGGTCGATGTAGGCCACGTTGTTCTGGCAGGCTGCCTTCAGGATCATCAGAGTGCTGAACAGCTGGGAAGGAGACCCGTTAGGGGCCCTGAAGAACAGACAACAGTGCACACACACACACACACACACATGCACACACACATACATGTACACACATACACACACACACATCCACATACATACACAAACACTCACGCACATACACACACACTTGCACATGCACACACACACACACATGCACACACACACATAGTATGATAAACACATACACACACACACAGAGTATGATAAATTCTATCCTTCAATCCCTAGCAAAAAGCAGGTGTTTTCAATGGACTAATATATACCTAGATTATATGGGGGGTATCCAAATCAAGTTACTCTGTATTCACGTTTTACATGAATTCACGATTTACATTACAGATACAGAGAATCAGAAGATATTTCATACTGGGCCCATTCCAACCTACCAGCACCCAAAGTCCAAATCACTGTCTACAGGGTGCACCAACAAGCATGTTATCAGTGGAAAGCAAATGGATGGTTGAGGGGGGCTGGAGGGGTGGGGAGTGGGCGGTGGGGGGGATATACTGACTTCTCATAGTTGGTCAGCCCCTCGTAGATGACCTTGCTGACAGACGCATACAGGTTCTCCAGCTCCTCGTACTTGGAGGCGACGTTGGAGCTGCAGGCCTCGGTGGGGAAATGGCTGGTGAGGCGGGACAGCAGGCTGTGCACGCAGCGGATCACCTTGTTGTTGCCGCATTGCATGCACGACCCGATGCTCTTTTGCAGCGGCTTGAACGTTGCCAGGATCTGCTCCTTCTTCTGTAGGACCGAAACAGACACAGCTTTACACTCTTCCGAAAGACCAGAATGGTACACAGCTCGACTTTTTTTCATTCTGAAAGGTCGGAACTGACATAGCTTTACTTTTTTTTTCCCCTGAAAAATGTACACGTACACAGCTTTACATTTTTTTCTCTTATACATGGAAAAGTACACTGCATTACACTTATTTTCTTAA